>CM055907.1:49931188-50011188 GCA_029582155.1 Panopea generosa
CTTTGAATTTACAAACTGATCATTACCCGTACACTATTATTCAAGCAACGTGTCGACTTATATGTATTATGTTAAGTGGTAAGACGTCTGGCATGAACTATTATGATCATATGCCATTTGTGCTTTATTGATCTTTACATGGAATCTGTCTAGCAGCCTATTGAATCAATATTATTACACGTTGTTCAAATGGTAACTATAGCAACATCTAGACCAGTATTAAACTGCAGTATAGAATAGCATGTTTGTATATTTCTCAATATCAGTCTATAAATTGCAAATGAATATGCATGTATATCGTTTTTAACAAATTGACTTATATATATATATATAAGAATAGCTATTGACTTGTAAGCTAAGCATGTACCTCTATCTGTTCACTGGGGCATATAATATAAGATAACATTAAGTATACGTTTATATTCATTGACCTTCACTTCGACTTGACAACAATGAACAATATTTTCCAACAATTAGATTAGAGTAAACACAACATGACAAAGATTAACTATTACACATACATGTTTAAAGATTAACTGACGAATAAGTACTTGTACCTTTTTATATCCCAGCATATACTATATCCATGTGTTACACACTATACTGTTTCGCTGTATTGACTAATTCATCACACTCCCGTAAATCGACCTACGCTAGCGTACCATATTACCGGTAGTAACATTGACTTGGCTGTCGTTATAACTGCAGGTCGTGAGAACCAGGCTGTACTTTATTTAGTGTCCATGTAACAGTCGTTGTATTGTGTTTATTGTTTCTGTCTCTTTATATGTGTAGGTTTAAAACTTTCTACTCAAATTGGCGTTTTGCATACTCTGTAAACATGCACTAAAAGATGATACACGTGATTGTCTCTGTGTCACGTTCTTTTGAAAGGTTGGTGCATTTGTGCATTTGCGCTGTAAAATATAGTTGTTGCTATTACTATAGAGTACCGTTTTAACCCTTTACTTCATATAGACGCCTTTGGACACCTAATATAGAAGGCTTTTGAATTATTGGTGAATTATGTTTATATGTACTGACAGAGTGGAAAACAGTGCAGGAAGTGTTCAGATTGCTCGCACTGTTTTCAAAGGCCTTCTGTGACTGGTGCGGGAAAACGCGTATCTATGGAGTAAAGGGTTAGAAGGCATTTGGTGTTTGCATACATATTTCATATTATTTAGTACATGCTACTACTGTAATATCCCAATATAACAATTACACACACACACATATATATATATAAATAAATTTATGTATATTTTATTTTCATTCTCCAAAACATGAACTATGACAATATGTTTATTTAGTTCCTATTTACAGCATGTGTGGCATTTACACAAGTAAGGACCAACGCACGTATTTATCATGAATCAGATAAACAGATCAGCGATTATGCAAGTAAGCGAACTTCGGCTATAACATGTTATGTTTTATATGAAACCGCATATGTGTTCATTGTATTATAGTATAAGTAAATTATTTAAGTAACTGTCAAATAAGATAACAAAGGTATGAGTCAAGATGTTTTAATGAGACAAGTGTGACAGAAGATTTGATAAGTGATAAGACCGCAGTATAAAAGGAAGGTTTTACAAGAAGACGTTAACGCTTCAGGTAATGATTTTGGTCGGTGATTCGTCATCGCTGTGACTATTATTAGAATATGCCGTAGGAAGATAATTATGTAATCTAACAATTAAATTAAATGATATGTGTGCATCCCATCTATTATCCTACATAATGTTGCAACTAAAGACACAGACAATCAAATGAGTTTTAGTTCTTTTGTATATATCCCTCATCTAACATTTTACGAAATAAGTATTTAAAGACATAGTACCATCAGATACCTTCTGTATTAAAGATTTTAGAGTTACTCAATTCACATCAGATACCTTCTGTATTAAAGATTTTAGAGTTACTCAATTCACATATTAAAAACATATTATACAACTTATCAAGATTTATAAATAAAGCATTATGAATTAGAAAATACATGTAAGTGTCACTGCTTTAGTATAGTGTTCAACCTGCATTTCATTTATTGGCTATTAACACAAGTTTTGATACATATTCTAAACTATAGATTATACGCATATACTATTATTGTAACTGTATGAATTCAAGTATTGCTATTGAGAAACTGTACGTTATAATGATTGTATATTGTATCATTAACGATGTTGTACTTACTTTGTTCAAATATTGATAAAATATATGCTCTATTGTGTTCAAAACTATGACGAGCTGAATGATTTGCTTACAATTGACTTAATGAAGGATCATTTCTATTCAAAATTAGCGCGACGCCACTGATTTTCTTAAAATTGTTGGTATTATCTTTGGTATAAAAACCGTAGCGATGGTCTAGGGGTAGCGAGTCCGCCTCGCATGGGAAAGGTCGTGAGTTCGATCCCCGACCGGGTCATAATAAAAGACTTTAAAATGGTACTACCTGTAGAAGCTTTCTCGCTTGGGGTTCATCAGTATTTAGAGTTTAGTTCTAGATCTGGTCGGTCCGGTGTCAGTTCTAGGTCTAGGTCGGTCCGGTGTCAGTATAATGTGAATGGATGGGGTATTGTACCACGTGTCTGCGGCATGATACTTATGTGTTTAATCATTTTAGTGTGTCCCTTCATGACGATGACAACACGTTACATTGTTTAGTCACGTTGACACCACAAGCCACTTTAAAAGACGACCACACTTTTACTTCTTGCGTTTTATCTGCATTTTATCTGCATTGCAATAGCTTCATACAAGCTCACATGCTTTTTGTTATATAAAAGTTTGGTATCAAAATGCAAACTCAGTTGAATGGTGAATTCATCATTTTTGTCATTTATTGTCCCATTTTGATTAAATACCAGTACTTACCTTATTTGATGAGCTTGCAATATGTCTGCAATGGCGTGTATACGCAGGGTGTGTATGTGAACGAAGCACTGTATGTGATTCCAATAATAACTACATTTACAGAAATAGATCAATTGCACGTATTCACTCGCAAGACATAATGCCCATTTTAATCCAATAGTTTAAATTCGATCCAACATAATTTCCATTGGTTACATGTATCATACTATATTACACGACTGTCACTGGTAGCTGCATCGATCACACAGACGCATGCCACTTTGCGTCTGGGAGAGAGTATGAATAATTCATTTGATGTCTTATTGTTTTATTTTTCCCGGTGTCTTTGCACAAATAAATTGATAACATGAACGTGTTAACTGATTTAATACTTTCTTAAATATTAAAGAGTGTGTAGTGTCAGTCACCGCCTTGTCGGGCCGCTTACATAACCACGGAACATCTGAGTCGTATTATCATGCGTGGTTACGCCAATAATAGGTAAATATCAAATTGATGATATAAGTGTATGTTTATGAATTAAACTTTTCATTTGAATCACTACGCTGTGGTTCTTACGGTGCCACCGCACGAATATTTGAACTTGTTATAACTATATCGCACGTAGTGCTTATCACCCTGGCTTGATGGATTTATTATAAAATGACCTGATTAGCTCAGTATGGTAACTTTAGTAAACTCTATTTTGATCAAGTTATAACATTTAAGCCGAATATACATAATACAGTAATTAGTGTAAGACTACTAACGAAAGTATTATTTTCAGTTTTGAACAGTAATGGAATGAACAGGCAATATAACAAATACACTATATTGAAATAACTACTGTGATGTGGAAGTTTGTTAACATGCAACGATTTAGGTTTCATACTAGGGTATTACTATACAAAAATGGCAAATATCAGTTTTACAATGCACATCCAGTTCGCTCATGGCAATAACTTCATTTTATTACATTGTGTAAGTACATGTATGTGCAAAGTGAATGGTCATAGCTCGGACACTAATTGTCCATTCGCGTCATTTCAAGTATCATACCCGTATGTAAGATAAATTGAATACACGGAAAAGGGCCATTTCAGGAACATTGCATAGATTTCAGTTTCATGTAGTACTTTATTATAAAGAATATTTGGATAATGATTTTTGTTGTATGGTGTTTAGCGTCGCTTTCAACAATTTTTCAGTCATATCGCGACAGTTTGGATAATGAAGGTACTTTTGTGATGAACCACGCACATTTGGCAGATCAAGCACCGTCACTCAGACTGTTTTGTTATACATGTACTTTGCTCTATACATAATAATAATATGTATTTGTGATGTCCGTTGAATTCCTCGTATTCTGCTGGACAATGATTTTTAGCTATACTAGGTATCCAATTCAAAAACAAGACGGCCAATAATGTATAACACAATCAATGGAAACAGAAATTGCTTGCGTATGGTAGTCACATAATGGCGATCATAACCAATCTTTGTTTCGAATGCATTTTCCTTCTTTCAATGATCATTTTGTGACATGAATGGCATTAGTGATAAATATGTAACATATCGAAAGCTTTCCTATTTTTATATTGTGAATTTAGATAATAAATGAGGACTAGAAATCGTAGTATGGCTGCATTATTTGGCGGGGTAAAAATAAAATTACGTTATATCAGTCACTATGAATGATGGACAAATCATCCAAAAGACAAATCGTCCCATGACAACTCGTCCAATAGATACCTTGTATGTGTGAACATTGCCAAAACCTCTTATGATGCATCCTGTGATATAATCGTTATACGTAGGAGGACCGGAACAGCCATTCACATGAATATAACTGATATCTCAGTCACATGCACGTAATACAGCATAGTAGTGTCCTATTAGGACACTATAAAACGGATCTTAGCATGTACTTAAATAATGGATGTTGTAGGATGATAATTGGATGATTATTGGGTGATAATTATATCATACATATTTAAAGTGGAGCGCGTGGTCCTGTGATAGAGCGTCGGATCTGGGATCTGAGGTTCGTCTGTTCTTACTTCCCAGAACAACCTTATGATTTGAAGTTGTACAGACTTGCTTCACAATTGAGGTAACTTAAATAACTTAAATACAAAGATACACATTTAAAGGGACGAAATGTGTTAAAGTTTTAATGCTTAAAAAAGTCACAGAGCCAAAGCTGGAATAGTATATACCGAGATAACCCTTTACTCCATAGATATGAGTTTTCCCGCACCAATCATAGAAGGCCTTTGAAAACAGTGCAGGAAGAGTTCAGATTGTAACGAGCAATCTGACACTTCCTGCACTGTTTTCCACTCTGTCAGTTAATATAAACATAATTCACACAATAATTCAAAAGCCTTCTATATTAGGTATCCAAATGCGTCTATATTAGAGGTGTCCAAAGGCGTCCATATGAAGTGAAGGTTTAAGACATCAATGACAGTTAACTGGTAATTAGATGATAAAGGCACCTTAAATCACTTTGCCACGGTGGCCCGCTGGTGATTATGTATTTTTTCTGGAATTGGACTAAATGCAATTTTCAACACATTTCAAGTCACATATGGCATGTACAGTTTTATTGGTGAATGCACATCTCAGATCCGCCACCATTCCGAAAGTAAATGACAAACTTTCTCACGCGGTGTTTTTGAACAGGGCAGGACTCGAACCTACGACATCAGCGGTGAGATGTAAGTGATATTGAGATGGCGCGTTAGATCACTCGACAATGTTTACATGTCTAAATATGTGAGCATGACTAGTTTCAACAGCGCAGTGTGTTAACATACCACGTCTGGATATCAAAAGCTAGATATATGCATTGAAAGGAAACAATATTTAAGTGTTTGGTATGTTAAAGAGACACAGGGAGTATTGAAATCGAATTTTGCTAACGTTTACGAATCGAAACAATATGTTCACAACACACTTATAACCATATGCAATTACCACCCTACATGCATAACTGTCTGACACGTTGACACATTTATAAAATTCGTGACGCGTTAGTTTTGAAAACATATGTAAAACATTAATAAAAATTCAAACTGATATTTTCTAAGAAAAAAAATGTTTGTCAACCCACTAAAAACTGATGAAATTAAAATATGTCTTACTTATTAAGGATATTATTACAAATCTGTGGAAAAATGAGCTCCTTTTATACATTTAATTGAGCTATACCCCTTGAAACAAAATTAAGAAAAGATTACTCTAATTTTATATGCGTACTTTGTTGATGTATACTTTTCCAAAACATGTTTATCAAAATCGACTCGTGTTTCTTAAATGTATGGTCCAGTAATCAAATAAATAACACATTCTTTTGTTACAGTGAAGTTATTTAAGAAAAAGTAAATTGTTTTAATAATAAATGTTACAGTACACATTCAAAGCGTAGTAGTTTCCTGTTTCAATAATAAAAAAACAATAATTTAATTCACACAAGTAATGTTATGTTTGCTGCATAGGCACGGGTGTTAGTTTATACTACAAAGTAGTGTTAGTTTATACAATAGTAAATTATTTTAGCTCAACTGCGAAAAAAAGCTCCTAGCTTATATGAACCGCTCTCGAGTCCGCTTCCTGGATAGGACCAGTACTGAGTATTGTTTTAATAGACATCGGATCGCAGCCTCTGACATGTGCGGCAAACACTCAGTCCCCTACACTACCGCCCTCGGTCACCTACACTACTGCCCTCGGTCTCCTACACTACTGCCCTCGGTCCCCTACACTACTGCCCTCGGTCTCCTACACTACCGCCCTCGGTCCCCTACACTACCGCCCTCGGTACCTCTGACTCGGTTTTATTGAGTATTCAGAATAATCATGCCTCCTATCGTCGCCTAAGCAGTATTCTAGTTTCACCTACTGGGCGCGGCATGTTTAAGGGATGAATGAATGAATGAATGAATGAATGAATGAATGAATGAATGAATGAATGAATGAATGAATGAATGGATGAATGGATGAATGAATGAATGGATTAATGAATGAATGAATGAATGAATGAATGAATGAATGAATGAATGAATGGATTAATGAATGAATGAATGAATGAATGAATGAATGAATGAATGAATGAATGAATGAATGAATGAATAGGGTTTTACGGCGTACCAATACATTATAGGTTATTCGACGCCAGCAGAAAGGAAGATTCCAGATTCACTCTACATGTACAAAAAACAACAAAAAATAGCATACAGATTAAAAAATACATCAACAAATGAATATGAAGAATGAACCTAGAACCTTGATACCTACAGAACTGCAGAGTTTCGACAAATTATATCGTATTACTCAAATTGTCGCTTCCTACGACATGCATGAGCCACAGTGATTCTATTCTTGCCATCACTCATATGGCTCCCTGAAACCACACAGGGGTTGATAAATTAACCGCAATAGTGAACATGACAAAAAATGTTAAAATGAACATGAAAGCCCATTCGAAGGATTCCTACCCCTCTGTAGAGATCGGCAGTGATTCTATTCTTTGCCGGAACCACACGGGCTAGATATAGTTGAACAAAGAGAAACAATAATCAAGTATTCTAAAAACATTCCTATATATCATACGTATTTGGTAGCAGTTACATACATTTGTTCATCAGGTGTTAATAAATTTCAATACAAGTTTTTTTAAAAAAGTACACAACACGGAACTACGCACGGCAAGTTCCGGCAAATGTGTCCAATTCAGTGAAAACCTATGAGTATTATAATTTTAGTTTATAGTTACATTAGAAGATGTAAAGAAACATTTTGAAGCAAAATATAAACCTGACACTGCTTAACACAGCATTTCTAAACTTTACTAATATCAAATCAGAAAAATAGTGAATCTATCAAACATTTATGCCATATTTTAAATACATATGTGTTAAAAATGAATTAAAAAGAATATACGAGTACATACTTATGTAGAGAAAAGATGTAACATTTAAAGGCCATATCACTGATTTAAACAATGTATTGAATATCTCTCCCACCTGCATATACATTCTATTTTCTTTTAATTTATAGAATCAATTTCGCTTTTTTCAATGTATTAAGTATTTTATGTTTGCAAGAGTGCAACTAAGATATGAATAATTTATATCCAAAAAAATAAACAAAAATTTAGAGATTTTGTTTAATGTCGCTCTAATATAGGGGATGGACGTTACAAAAAGGGGACGGACGTTACATAATGTCTTACCATTGGTATTGACCCTCTAAATAACTAAACATGTTTAAATTAAGTAATTATCCATAATACTATGCAATATAACATACATCCTATCTTAAACCCTGGGGTCATAAAACCTGTGGTGAATTACGCAAATTCGGGTACAATATGCATGTTTTTTCTCATGACCACATGGTGCGACTGTAGTGTTGGTGAATTATGAAAGCTCAGCAGGATGCCAGTAACTGGACAGTAGCATACATTTTGTGCAATATGCCTGTAGGCAAATATATTCCATATGACACTATCCATCAAAGGTTAAAAAATTACATTTGTCCAGGTAACTAGATGGGCTCTGTTGGGCTCTTTTGAACTAGTATAAACTGAAGAACGTGGTGGAACTTTACTTCTCTTGTGGTTACATAAGGACACACAACAATGGTCATCCGACGGCATCTAATTGAACTGAAATAAAATTCATATAACAATAAACTTAAGGCACTAATAAATAGTTGATTAGTAAAAAAATAAAATAAAATAAAAATATTATGAAATATGTACAGTAACTGTATAATTACACGGGAATGTTCGTTTCTGTGTTGAAACTAGGCTACTACAACTGGTACAAAACAGCCTCAGAGACAGAGTTTTAAACTTCTAATTCGTCTTTATATATCCATAATAAATAATGTTCTTAAAACAAATTAGCTCATTTCTTCTGCACGAATAACTTTTCTTAATAATTAACACTTATATACCAGACACACTCACCATTTTACATTATGCTTACACCACCCACTTACATCCGTAATGAAAGTCACAATAAAAAGGTAATCATGGTCAATAACCGCATCATTTCTTAAGTTCAGTTATTGATACTAGCATACTCTCTAAAAGTGAAATTTTATTCAACTGCTTTAATAAATGTTTGTGTTGTTAATGTATGAAAATTCAATCTACATACGTGAAACCTACATTGTTTCAGCAGCGACCGCGGTGAAACGAATTTCCCTGAGCTCATAGTCTGGCGCGAAATATCGCTCTCGCACGCGACGAGAATTCGAGATTTCGAAGCGGTCATTTGTATAGTATGGACTATTTATATTCACATAAAAAGTAATCAGTATAAAATAAGTTATCAACCTTAACAATAAGTGTCCTCTGTACATACATATAACATATTTGACATGAAAAAACATTAACATAAATATCAACTCCTGTTGTGTTTAACCTATGTTTAAAACAACAAAGCAACACTATCTTTCAAATAATATATTATATCATGCAATGTTGCTCTGTTTCTTTAAATATGTTCTTTAATAATTATGTCATACATTACTGGCCACAAGTAGGTTTGATAAATGCATGTATATATAATACTCCTAGTAGATTAATAAAATATAGGACCCTTACTAAAAACCTTTAGGAACTAATTAATATACCTGTAAAAAAACGTGATTTTAATCCGATTTTAATACTACATTTTTTAACTAAACATTACGTGTACCTATCCATGGGCGTTTAAGTAAACTATCACGTTACCACTTTCATAAAACTCGGTACTACTTTTCTCGGCAGGACTCATTTCTTGTTTCGCGACAATAAAATAATTTAAAGCAGTGACTTTTCCAGATTCGAAACTGCAGTCTAATCAGTAAAGGAAATACCGACACGCATCTGGAATATTTAATAAATATATACGGCTCAGGTCTGTAATTACACGTACATAGCCGATGTGTTCATCAGTTTGTCCTGTTTATTAATACCGTTACTACAAACCATAGTTGATCTATATTTAGATCCAATTTGTAGTCGCGTACCGCACACAACAGTACTTGCACGCGTCTTCATGTGTCAATTATTTTACACCCCTACGATATTTTATACTGATTGTTTTAAAGGACGCTCAAAACTGGTTAACATGTGGAATAAGGAACCGCAGTATAAAAATATGTACATTAAGGTTTTTAATTTCGTTTGTATTATGGAAAGATGGGAAAACTCTCGAAATTGGTTAATAGTTTATATAATCGAAGACATACACGACAACAAATGTAACAACTATTCCATTTTCAACAATTCACGATACCTGTTTTTTTCTCAAATGGGGTTTAAATGTGGCTTCATAAATCTTTCTGATCCGATATCATTATGTAATAGTACAAAAAATTACTAAGTGCCCTGGAAGTACTTTTGGAAAATTTCAACCTCAAATGGAGTCCAATTAAACTTATGATATAGAAATATGATATCTGAAATTATGATTTACGTTATGACAAAGATTTACAACTAGGTTGAAAACCACACAATGTACTACACCGCTACTTGTATGTTACTCATTAATATGGACCTCCTGCGGTATTATGTCATATTATCGCCACGTGTGTCAGTCAAATTGCAAGTCAGCTGGTGCCTAATCGGTACGCCGATCACGAAAGAACCCTGCTGATATGTATATTTGATTGTAACACGTGCCAGATTAATGAACTCGCGGCATGTGATTAAATAGGAAAGAAAAACTGTCAAACAATTAAGCGAATCATTATAACATATTGTAAAAAATTTCAATTACTTAAATATTTAGTTATCAAAATCCGTGATACTTATATCATTTAAATGAATCGAAAACCCAACGTAAAATAATTAAGCTCCCGGTAGTATGACTATCTGTATGTCTGCATTTATATTCCTTTTCTGTACATACATGAAATATACGTACTAAATGCATGTGCAGTATTCGTGTGGTTTTGGAAATCATTGGATGTATTCAAAAGCTAAATAGGACCGGTATGAACTTTACCAAAACAGACATATACACATGAGCGTAGGTTCAACTATTATGGGGCAACCTAAGGACAGAGTATGTATTGAATGGAACAACACGTTGCTGTCGTCTCTCTGATGACTGTGACATCACCGTGCGTTGGCTAACATCAAAGGGATAGTGTAAGGGTGAAACGTACATGATTTCAAGTCGTTGAAAGTGACATGTTTATGTCGTTTCTTTTTGAAAATTGAAGCATGTTTTTGGATTGCGAAGTTAGTATTATGGAGGAAATATATCAAATTAATGGATAAGATATATAAATGATATGGGAATTTTATATTAATTATTTAGTTCAAGTAACGTTGATGATGCACAGATCTGTACTCTGTCGACAACTACTTTTCCAAACGTTATGGCTAACGCAAACAATTCCGGTCCGACATCAACATAAAATCGGTCCAGGTTTGATCACTTTCCTTAATTAATGTCATTAATATTTCAATTAAAGTCATTGTTAAAAAACTCAAACAAACAAGTAATACTGAGCGTTTTTATTAAATATTTTAATTTACTTTCAATTTCAATAGTTTATTTCGGCATATGAACATACATGTTCGTCGCCTTGACATATGTATATATGCGGCGGTTACAACAAATGTGAGAAGAGCATGATATTATCAAGTAATGTACAATATAAACCATTATATATAATTGATTCATCAAAATAAATATATTAATTAGCTAAATCAACTTGTATGTGCGTGTGTGTTTATACAGCTCAAGGGTAAAGAGACGTTCTACATTTATATTCATACCCTGGACGCAGAAAGTGTACTGACGATCACTAATCGCCACCGAAAACTTATTGTTATCATACAATAGCGAGACACGGCTAGCGGTCAATGCCGTTGTTTGTAGCATAATAATATCATAGGCTAGAGTATAAAAACAAATTGTTTGAAGTTCACATTTATAACATGCATCAAATTCTAATAAATAAATTGTTTATTAAATACTATTATCATTATGTCTCTTATTTGCTAAATAAATATATTTTGCAAGTTTACATATTACACCAGCTTGTTTAGAGGTTAACAATGATATGAATTTCTGTTTTGTCGACAAGTGGCAGTAAATATTTGGAAGACAATCCGTTCTAATATCTCTATAAAAAGGACAAACAATAACAAAATGATATTCGTCTTCCACTACATTCATCTGACAATATATATATATTTTCTATCTGATCTATCTATATTTCGATAACGACCCTCTTCAATGGCAAGTTTGTGAGCGGAACAATCGAGTGTATGTCAAAATACCCATTGTCAAAATACCCACACCTCAAAAATGGCAAAGTAGTCAAAATACCCACAGCAGAGTTTTCAGGGTATTCAAAATACCCACAGCAGAATTTTCAGGGTATTCAAAATACCCACAGTAGAATTTACAGGGTATTCAAAATACCCACAGTAGAATTTACAGGGTATTCAAAATACCCACAGTAGAATTTACAGGGTAATCAAAATACCCACCCTGGGTTGTCACAAGTCCAAAATTAATAGGATTGTTAAAAACACACTCACTGAAAAATAAAGCCATTTACCAAGTTTTTTACCAAACTGATAAAAGTTTGTTATTATAATACCCTTACTCAGTTTGTCAAACTGTGAATTTATTGATTGTTTTGGGTCACTTTTAGCACTTTTACCATTGTCATTAGGTGACAGAAAATATGTTGAGAAAGGGAAAGGTAAGTCACCCAAATAGGATTAGTGCAGATTGTGATGCTTTCACCATTTTAATTGAATGGATATTTGTACAATCAAACCTGTATAAAGCGGTCACTTAAGAAAGGTGATCACTTAATATTGTTCGAAAGTAATGCACAAAGCTCTAAAAGGGCTTTCTGCATTGAATCACTTATCTGAGCCCGGTCGAAATACTATCTAAATTCTATTATTCTACCTCCGATTGCTAGAACACCGAGTCGAACTAGAAATTAGGTCCAGCCAACATATTTAAATGTATTTTAACACTCTTCGTTCAAACTATTGTGTTCAGTCCCGTCGGGTTCGATCCATCGAAGTTCTACTGTATTCATCTTTATATACTTGGAACAAGTTCTGTCATTCCGATACAACTCAGGAAATAATTATATGATTTGCACTTGCTGTCGAAGATCTGCCAAATATAATGTTTTTCAACCATTTACAAGAGTTATGCACTTTTTTTTCAACACAAGACTTAACATATGCTATGGTAATGTAACTTTACATAATAAGTATGTATGCTTTTCAGAAATAGTTTTAAGTGAAAATTACAGCGTGTCCCTTTAAAGTATTTTAGTAAGCTAATAAATGTGAATAGCTGATATATTACGCAGCAGTTTTACAAATCTTTTTGCTTTGATTAGTAACACCGCAATTATCTAAAGCTTTATATTCCTTCTAGTGTTTCATGTTTAATAAAGTAAACACTAAAACATTAATAAACTATTTGTTACAGATCATGTCATGTTTGTACGCTATTGAAAAACGCGATATGTTTTAAAACAGATATTTAACAATACAATGTGCATATCAAGGCTTCCTTACCTGCAGTAAAGTACAAGGTTATGGTTGTCTCTACTTGTAAACAAGTCAATTATGTTATTGTAGAGATTTGCATTTTTAGCCAGTTAGTCACTTACGGATGTTGTCATAATCATTTGAATAAGTGACTTACGAAAGGTGATTATACAGTAGAACTTCGTTGGCTCGAACCTGGATGGCTGTTCTATATATAGTTCGAACCTCTTATCTAGTCCCGAACAAAATCCTATTTCGATGTATATGCATATACATATTTGGTATGATGTTAAACAATGAAACAGTGCTTGGCTCGAACAACCCTTAGCTCGAACTATTGTGTCGAGTCCCGTCGGGTTAGAGCCATCAACGTTCTACTGTATATTAAACTAATCAATAAACAATCGATTTACCTTTAGGGAGCTCCTCCTATGTTTCCTAAATTCTCTTCTCTCTGCCTACCTGCCTGGCTCTCTCTCTCTCTCTCTCTCTCTCTCCTCCCTCCCTCCCTCCCTCCCTCCCTCCCTCCCTATATCTCATGTTCCACATTTCCTGAGCGTTTTTAATCTCTTTTCTTTACTTTTTGTATCTGTATTTGTATCAAGGAGTTTGTGGGAAGGGGAAGCCCCCCCCCCCCCCCCCCGAATTCTCTGATGCTAATCCTTATGGTGATAAATAGTCTTATATTATTTTGTATAACCATTTTCCTTATACTGATCCACTCCGTGGCAGGTTTGGTGGGAAAAAAAAGCAAGCTATAGATCTACATAGCTCAAGTTATTTTTGAGAAAATGCAGTAACATATTATACCAACGTTTTCATTAAAACTTGTTTAGATTTGTGTTTATGTACTGCACTAAAGAGTTATGCACACTCAACAGGTGTCATTGTACAAAGAATGACAGCTAGTATTACGCATAATATTATAAAACTCTGACGATATCTTTTGAACAAATGTAATAGATATGCACACGAACTGCGCAAATTGAATAGAAAGCGTATCTTTATAATATATATTTATGCAGACATTAATATATTTTTATATTTGGTTTTAAATCCAAAACACAAAATATCTAAATGTCTCGTACTTATATGATTTTAAATAACTTTTATAACGATTTTGTTGCTGAGTATTCTCTTACAATTCATTCATTCCAAAATAAAATATTTGTATATATGAGACATGATCATCCCATTAACGTGTCTGTCTGTCTGTCTGTCTGTCTGTCTGTCTGTCTGTCACACACACACACACACACACACACACACACACACACACTCTCTCTCTCTCTCTCTCTCTCTCTCTCTCTCTCTCTCTCTCTCTCTCTCTCTCTCTCTCTCTCTCTCTCGTCTATCATTAAGTGTTCCAATATTCTTCCATTCTTCCATACAATAACTTTATCATGTTGTTGATATTTCCATTTATTGTCGCCACCGTTTTCTCTATTGGCGACGCCTCCAGAAGAGTATTAGTAATTTTTAGAGTTTTAGATGAAAGTGCAGAGATACAGAATACTTTTTTGTAGTGTCCCCGAGTCTTTTACATGCCCGATGAAAGCACCGATACATGGTCTCTCCATTTTTGTTAAAGTCTCATACCAAAGACTGATAAGTATTTTTAGATGTAGGAGCGGGGGATCGAACCTGCGACTCCTGGGTTTGAAGTCACTTTATCCTCATTTTCACTTTCTCCTCTTATGTTCTCTCCCTATACACCTTTGTGTTCAAAACCTTACTACACAAACACACCAGTACCAGTGTCTATGACTTAATCAACACCGTGAAAAAACATACGTTGGTAACTTCATTACACCGAAAAAAAATTATTTAAACTTATTTAAACATATGCGGATAAAAGGTCTTGCTCAAAGACATTACACATAGCCGTGGCGGGGTATCGAACCCGCGTCTCCCCAATCGGTTCGTTGCTCTATGGACCAAGCACTCCACGAATCAGGCGCTTCAGGAAAATGTTGGTAACCTATTTACAAAAGGCAAACTTATATTTTGTGTTAACCAAAACTTCGATCACCAACGACGTGAGATCCACACGTTTAGTACCTAAACTACACGAGACAATCACCAACTGTATGATATGCACATGCATCAATGACATGAGAATCACACGTTTGGTACCTTTTTTAGATAAGACAAGCGCTACCTGCATGATAAGCACGTATTTGGTACTTAAATAATACAAGACAAGAACCAACTACTTGAGAACCACACATTTGGTACCTAAATTACACAATAAAATCACCAACGGAATGAGAACCAAACGTTTGGTACCTACAATACATAAGACAAACACAAACTGCATGCTAAGCACACGTTTGGTCCCTATTATACAATTAAAGCATAAACGGAATGAGAAACAAACGTTAAGAAAGTATATTAAAAACGACTAGCACCAACTGCATGGTAAGCACACGTTTGGTAACTAAATAACGCAAAGCATCAAGGCCATGAGAATAACACTTTTGGTATCTTATATACATAAGACAAGCGCTACTTACATAATAAGCACGTGTTTGGTACCTAAGTTACACAGTAGAAGCACCAACGGAATGAAAAACAAACGTTTGGTACCTAAAATAGACAAGACAAGTACCAACGATGTCAGGTCCACATGTTTGGTACCTATATTACACAAGGCAATCACTAACTGCATGATAAGCACACGTTTGGTACCTAAATAACACAAGGCAAGCATTAACTACATGATAAGCACACGTTTGATACCTAAATAACACAAGGCAAGCACTAACTGCATGATAAGCACACGTTTTTGCCTAAATAACACAAGGCAAGCACTAACTGCATGATAAGCACACGTTTGATGCCTAAATAACACAAGGCAAGTACTAACTGCATGATAAGCACACGTTTGATGCCTAAATTGCACACGACAAGCCCTACCTGCATGATAAGTATGTGTATGGTACTTAAAATACACAAGACAGTCAATAACCGCATAAGAGAACCACACATTTGATATCCTAAAATACCCAAGACAGGCACCAACGGCATAATGTGCACACGCTTGGTACCTGTATTACACAAGACAAGCACCAATTTTATGATATGCACACGATTCGGTACCTAAATTACACAATTAAAGAACTAACAACATGAGAACCACACGTTTGGTACCTAAATTACATAAGAAAAGCACCAACGGCATGGAGACCACACGACAGGTACCTAAATTACACAAGACAAGCACCAAAGACAGTTGTAGCATGTTTCCCTGATATACTCCCTTCAAACTGAACTAAACAAGGAATAAGAGATATAGTTCCATGGATCTAGGAACATGTATTTTTACATGGTTATACAAAATAACATCAGTAATATAGAAAAGTGATTTTTTAAAATGGTAAGAACAAACTGGCCTTTATTTGACAGATCTAGCTAACAAAAAATATCGACTCTAGGTATATTATTAAATTTTTGCACGTGCACGTGCTTCAGATTTATTAACAAAACTCGACCGAGTGCTCTCGGGGTCAGTGAGGTACGGCAACCTTAATATCTATTCAATACCTGTCCATATATATTTGTTTATTAGAGTCTCATCATAGTATATACAATACTGAACATAACATTTAAAATACAATTTACACAGACATTACATACTGTGTCATTCTCTACAGAATTGTAAGAGACACCTCGGCAATATTTTAATATCACAGTAATTATACAATATTAAAACAACACATACAAACACACTATAATATACTTACTAGTTAAAAGGTGTACAGTCATTGTTAATCCAGAAAAAAGAAGAACATGAATCTTCATTTTTTTCATTTGTCTAAAACAGTATTAAAATAAGTTCTATTAATCCACTACTTATATAAACATGAGCAAAAGGGCAGAATTAAAACATATTTTAAAAAATCATTTATCGCCTCAAATCAGATTTAGGACGACCTGATTAACAATGACTGTGTATTCACAACTAAAATTTCCAATATCAAATTAAACAATATCAATCATTATATACATTATAAGATAACGTTAAATAGACCATAAATGCTGTCTATTTGCTTAAAAAGAGAGATCTTCTTTCAAGAATTAGAAAGCAGGGTTTGGCTACTATGAGTATAAGATCGTGGTTGGTGAACAACAAAGTAAGTTTGTTTTCATCTGATAGATTTCTGTATTGCATATCAATTTGAACAGCTTTTTCAGTTATATGTTGTCTAATATCGTTATATAAAGGGCATTTCAATATCACATGTTTCTCGGATTTGACTTGATCACTACAAAAAGGGCAAAGTCTGTGTTCAATTGGCAGTCGTTCATACCTTCCAGTTTCTAACCGTATTGGTGCAACACCACATCGAAATTTTGTCAAACAACACCAAGATCATCAAATTCCGACAAGAAATGGCCTCTGGGCAAGGGTTTGAACATGGCACCTAAATTTGCCAAAATCGGTGGAATTGCACGGATATACAGGGAGACAGATAGCTTATCACTCTAAGAACAAATGTTGCTTAGAATTAAATTCTCTACAACATATATCAACATAATCTCAATGCACATGGCTCTCATTTTCCGGCACGTGCTACAACATAACCTAAGTTCGAGGCCTGCTTGCGACCCCTGGTAGTCATATTTTCTTAAAAAAAATACAATTACCTCAAGAGCTACGCAATACCTGTCGAACCCTGTGTCTGGGTTAAAAACGTCACAAAAATGGCGTTAGTACCAGGGTTTGAACATGGCACCAAATATTTTTTGGAGTGGCACGTGTTGGCACGGGCAGTTGGGACTAAACGAAGACAGATAGCTGATCACTGTCAGAACAAAAGTTGCCCAGAATAAGATGTTCTACAACATATATGAAGAATAACAACAATGCGCGTGCCTCTCATTTTCTGGCACGGGCTACTAATTTTTGACCCGAGCTATACGAAAAAGTATAAGTTATTTTTCGAAACGGTAAAAATAAACTAGCCTTTATTTGACGAGATTGAGCTAATTTTTTTTTCTCTAGGTCCCTTATTTCTATGCATGCACAAAATATTAATTTTGGACTTGTGACAACCCAGGGTGGGTATTTTTACTACCCTGTAAATTCTATGTGGGTATTTTGAATACCCTGTAAATTCTACTGTGGGTATTTTGAATACCCTGTAAATTCTACTGTGGGTATTTTGAATACCCTGAAAATTCTGCTGTGGGTATTTTGAATACCCTGAAAACTCTGCTGTGGGTATTTTGACTACTTTGCCGTTTTTGAGGTGTGGGTATTTTGACCGTGAGTATTTTGAGTGGTACCCGGAACAATCATATGGGTATTCCCCATATTTCACACCCATAGTTTAAAATTCGTAAGACCATGCTATCAAACAGTTTAAGCTTTTCACTTACACAAAGAGGAACAGCATCAAACAATGTAAACAAAGCACATAGATCTTGGTCTGATAAAGTTGTTGGGCATTATAAAACTTGCCACTTGATGACATCATAACACCTAAATAACAAAACTTGTTTACAACCTCTAACTCTATATTGTCATAATATACATGTACATCTTCTCGTCTTGTTCCTAGTTTAAATACCATGGCAACCGATTTGGTAGTGTTTACAGTGATATTCCTTTAGAACAATATGCATGTAGTTTATTTAACAGAATCTGCAAACCATGTGAAGAACATGAAAACAAAACTGTGTCATCAGCGGATAATAACATAAAAAATTGCAGTTCATCCAGTGAAATCATATCGGCATTTTCATCTAATAAATGTGTTTCCATATCATTCATAAACAATATAAATAACAGTGGAGATAGTGGTTTCTCTCTGTTTAACACCCAAATAATTATCGAAATAGTCAGTAATGTTACCTTTAACTCTAACACATATCTTAACAGAGTTGAACATAGATTTCAAAATATTTAAAACTTTAGATGACATATTATATTGCAACAGTTTAGACCATATTCCATTGCGGTAAACCATGTCAAATACCTTTTTAAAATCAACAAAAGCGCTATATAGTTTTTTCTCTCACGTGAATAATTTTATTAATCAACGACTGTAGAACTAAAATACAATCAACAGTGCTTCTTTTTTGTCTGAAGCCAAATTGGCATTCTGTTAAAATCTTGTTGTCATCGACAAAATTACGTTCACGGGTATCTAACAACTGAGAAAATTTTAGAGAAGATATCAATAAGTATAATGCCCCTATAGTATCAACATTGTTAATATCACACTTTTTTGGTACATATGCTATGATACCTTTAGTCCAACTATCAGGGTGAACACTATTACTATATATATGATTAAAAAGTTTGCATGATATCGGTGTTAGAATATGTTTAGAATCAATGAATATTTCTGGAATTAATAAATCTCCCCCAGCACTCTTCTGGCGTTTTAAATTGCCTATAGCTTTGATTACTTCATCAACAGAAAACTCTAGCTGCTCAATACTGTTATCATCTATACGGTCTTGATTTAATACATCTTCAACATTTTCGTCACAAAATACATCATTATCAGGAAATAAACTTTTAAAATGATTGTAAAAATCGTTTGTAGACAAATTACTATTCTTTTAACACTTTTTTATATTTGCGTATTAAGTTCCAAAATTTCTTGGGATTACTATAAGCAGCAGTATGTAAATCGGACTTCTGTTTATTTAAATATGTGTATTTAACTTTACGTTTAACATTTCTACAATAACGACGTTTATTTATAACCAAATAATAATTTTCACGTGTCCTCAATTTCCGATAACGTTTATTTGCACGATTTAATTCACTTCACGCGTGATGGCAATCGCCTGTGAACCACGGATTATCCCTTTTGTGTACAGGTTTACTATTACTATAACGTTTACCAAATGTTTTATATGCATCGTTATACAGTATGTTTCCAAAAGTTGTGACACATTCGTGTAATATCAGATGAAACAATATTCGATACAATATCATTCAACTTTCCTCTTTCATTCAATAATAAACCTCATTTACATTCCAAACAAGCTTGTTAACAGTAATTATATCATCACTATTGACATTTTTATTATATTTTACATGTAATTTTAATTGAATTGGTACATGTGTAGAAAATGAGAAGCTATCGTGTATGATAAACTCACTCATTATTGGAAACAATTAATACGCTGCGATGGCATAATCAATAACACTTTTACTAGTATTTGATTCGAATGTAAAACATCCAATGTTTCTATCATCACCGAACCGGCCATTTAGTATTTTTATCTCGGTACTTTTACACAAATCTAATAATTTTAACCCCGATGAGTTACAGACAACATCATCACTTTTCCGTGAATTTATGTTAAAAGGACACTCGTCGGCTTCATTATCAATAGCATAAATATATTTGTCAAAATAAGTTGGAGACTCTGTACACGTAATGAATGTTACTATTTACATATTTGTTAATATAAGTTATGCAATGAGGTAAACGAATATACGAATGAAATAAAATTATACATCAGTGAATGAATGAATGAATGAATGAATGAATGAATGAATGAATGAATGGTAAAAAACGACACAACATATGAATGAATGTTAACAAATAAATCAACAAACAAACAAACAAACAAAGAATTATGGAACTTAACTTATTAATGAAAAATGCATGATTAATTATTGAATGAAAAATATATATTAGTTCAAATCGAACTTTTTATGTTGCCAAGTTATTTTGTATGTACGTATTAATAATAAACGGGTCATAATATGGCTAACAAAACAGTTAAATTAACTACAAGATATAAGTATATGACGCTCGTAAATAGAAAGGACGCTAATTTTTACGCCTACTTTAGCAAGTGTTAAAGGTTAAATAATTCATCTGTAATATGGAATTGAGCTTTACTGTACTGATCTGAAATCTCTAAGCTTAATATAGGAAAGAGAAAATAAAATGACATTATGAAGTTGAATGATGAAAAATGATAATATGATAAAATAAGGATTAGGTTTCTGCGACTTATATAGATCTTGTGAGACATGTGTATATTTTTTTGTGACACTTGTGGTGTTAATATTCTCATATCAAGATTTGAACTATTGTTGTAGATTCATATTAAGATATTTTGTGTCACATTTTAATGTCAGACTTTTTTATTATTTTATTATGGCATTAAGTAGAATGATAACATTTTATTGCTTATACTGTACATTAAATTTAATATTAATCACATCGAGCGATTACAAAACGTTTATTAAAACAAGTAAGTACATAAAGATATAGTTAATACTATAAGGTATAAATACTATAAATGTAAAAAACAATTAAAAGTTATTAAACACCATTTCGTTTTACATGTGCTGTTAGAATTATATACATGTGCACATCGATTGATCTCTGCGATTCCATTCATATTG
This sequence comes from Panopea generosa, assembly GCA_029582155.1. Taxonomy (NCBI): domain Eukaryota; kingdom Metazoa; phylum Mollusca; class Bivalvia; order Adapedonta; family Hiatellidae; genus Panopea; species Panopea generosa. Next base: position 49,952,986 of record CM055907.1, read on the forward strand.
TTTCATATTTTCATATTCTTGATCGTCTATAAAAAAATATCCGTGATAAAACCGAGATATTACACCTCATAAACCAATACAACCAATTTTTATGAAATGAGACAATCCGGTTCAAACAGGCAATCCTGTCGCCCGGGATAACTGTTTTCGCAGTAATCAACAAGAAGGTTATCTCCACAGAGACTGACTGCTCTATTCGGACATCAAATCCATGACATGATCTAATTCTGTTACTCCGACACCGGAGCATCTGGTTCTATAACACGGCGACCATACTAATTATATTACATAGCTACTATCTGTAAGATAGATATTTTGTCTGTTCCAGCCTGTGGCAATTTAGTTCATAGTTCCAATCTAATGGAATTCAGGAAAGTCCTTATGAAGCTGACCGCAATGGTTGATTATGATTCACCAGACATTTGTTACCATGGCTCCTCCCAGGCCAATACATAGTGTAGCCAGGACAGAAGTGCCTAAGCTCTGTGCTCGTAACACATCAACGTCCCATCCACTTTCCATTGGTGTACTACGAGGTCCTCTTTTTTAAAATAAATGGCACATTATTTAGTGATTGGGAATTAATATGATTATTAAGAAACTGTCAGTTGAAAAGATTCAAATCTGATAAACAACACAGAAAATGATCCATGTAAAATTATTCTTTCCCGACAACTGCTTATTTAATAAAAAGGATAAAAATATTTGAAATGACTCGGTTCAAAATTCAACCGCGTGCAAAGCAGACAAGGAATCGCCGTTTTCGGTTTTAGAATTGGGATAAGAACCTCTTTTTAGAACCAAATCCCAATGTATATACTTCTAACCAAGCTAATGTTACATAAAGAAAATTATCTGATGTTATATTCGTTCTGATACTCTTATATTGCTCGTTGCTGAAGCTGCTGCTCTCTTCCACATCCCAGTGGCTGCGTTGATGTGAACCGCGTGACCTTCACTGTGTTCTGGCTTGCTTTGATGAACATCCGTTGTATCACCTTCAAATCCAGAATTAAGATTACCGATTTTCACCATCTCTAAATCGACATCAGCATGGTCAGCATCGGCGTTCGCCTTCATATTGGGATCTTTTTGTAGTATTTTCATGAATTTTTGCATACCCATTACAGCGTTCCAGTTAACCTGTGCTCCGTTCATGCCTGTATTTTGCCCGCTAGCCGCGTTCATCATATCTGTCACACCTACAGGCGTCAGTGTTCTATCCATCTCCTTAACAAGTTTCCCCATGGCAGTCTTATTGAGATTAAAAGTTCTTGCAAATCTATCTTGCATTTCTTTCATGTAGGCAATGTAGGCCTTTCTTGATGAACGAATGGTTGGGTTGCTGTGCAAAGTATACAAAAGAAACCATCTTGTCCGGGCGCGTGCACTGACTCGCGGTTGATTGACGGTAGTTGATTTATTTGCTTAAATAAAAAATATCAATTTGGAGAGCAATTATTCACCTAAATTATATAATAACAGCAAAATACAAGCGAAAACATAAAAGAGGAGAAAATTTAAAAAACAGTGTATAGCCATTAGTTAAAATGTTTATAAAGTGAAAAAAGCAGGAGAGGAAACGTATGCATACTAAATTTTCTAATTATCGTAAATAAAGTACAGCTTCTTAAAACCAAGGACTTAATATATAGAAGGATAGGAAGCTTGCATCTTTCTACTAAATGTTTATGAAATAGCATGCGGAGATTAATTAATTCGGCAAATAAATCATTCAAATCATTCAAATTTCATAGGTAACTGATTTCTTTTACATAAAATGCAAGGTGTATGTAACCTTAGATGTATTATAATATTTAAAACACGCAAAATGATCTTGAATTAAAGATATTGCAGTTTGAAGTAAAATTTCAAATACATTTATTGACTATTTAGTTGCAGTATACAAATTTGGTAATCATACATTCTTCAACAGTTTAAAACACAATTTGATGTGAATGGTTTCGTTTTGTAGGGAATTCTATTGAAAAAGAGATTTCGCGAGATTTTGCGTTTATACGCGAGCGTTCATAACATCTCACTCAGCTGCTTTTCCTTCTGTACATAATTCCTTGTTAAGACTAAAACATAAATCATACGGTTGTAATTTAATTAATGTATGATACTGTATTAATTGCGTAAAATTAAGAATGCATATGGGACACATTTGTTTGTTCATTGATTCATTTGCTGATCTTCTTCCCCTCATTTATTAGCCTTAAGTAAGTAATACTTACATTTGTCTGTTCCGTTAATGCTGACTACAGTGGTTTTCTGTTGATTCGATATAACCTTCCTTTTCTCGTCCCCAAGCAAAAGCATTCTCAGAAACAAAACCAACACTGGATGTGTATGTGCAGATTCGATATGTATGAATCCGACATAAGCGGCAAACCCTGAATAGTTGATATTCTTAATGAGAATGTGGTATTAAACGTGTCATCATGAATAGAAATATATATGGAAGCTAATACGATAGCATTGAACAACATATTCCTTAAGAAGCATTGAACTAAACATACCTTAAGTAGCATTGAACAACACATTCCTTAAGTAGCATTGAAAAACATTTTCCTTAAGTAGCATTGAACAACATATTCCTTAAGTAGTATTGAACAACACATTCCTTAAGTAGCATTGAACAACACATTATTTAAGCAGCATTGAACAAATCATACCTTAAGTAGCATGGAAAAATCAGACCTTAAGTAGCATTGAACAACACATTTCTAAGTAGCATTGACCAATACATTCCTTAAGTAGCATTGAACAAATCATACCTTAAGTAGCGTTGAACAAATCATACCTTAAGTAGGATTGAACAAAAATACCTTAAGTAGAATTGAACAAATCACAGCTTTAGTAGCATTAAACAATACATTCCTTCAGTAGTATTTAACAAATCATACCTTAAGTAACTTTGAACAACAAATTCCTTAAGTAGTATTGAACAAATCATATCTTTAGAAGCAATGAAAAATCATACTTTAAGGTCTCACTTAAGAATTACCTCCCTTACATGGCGGTAGCAAGATACTTACGCCAAAGAAATTAGAGCTGTGTTAAGTGGTTGGGCATTTTTTGGTTAAAAACGAATAAAATGTCATATTTCTTTGTGCATATGGGAACATTGGATCATTTTCATGACTTCTGCAAAGTTTGGGTGACATTGGGAACTGTTTGATGATGCTATAACAGTTTAAAGATGCGTAGTGATACACTGCAACAAATTGGCAGAATTGTCAAAAATGAAGGGTATAATTGGACCAACAGAGGACTATCTATGGGAATAGGGCACTTTTAGAACCATCGCTAATGTATCCAGTGTTCCAGAAGTGCACGTCTCTATATGTAGAACAGTACAAAATAAATTGTTGTGTGAAACGTTTAAAAGGTTGAACAACACATTCCTTAAGTAGCATTGAAAAACACAGTATTTAAATAGCATTGAGCAAAACATTCCTTACGTAGCATTGGTATGTTGAAAATGGTTGGCAATTTATTCATTTTTGCCAAATAATACATTATGTATCAGTTTATTTCTAGTACACAACTATATAGTATTACATAAATAATATCTGACTGTAATTTAGTGCCATTTTCAACACATTGAAGTTTATAATGTGTATATTAATGTGTATGTTTATTTCATGCAACATGTTTATAGAAATAACGTAACAAAATGCCCACATTATATTTTAATTGTTTGATTTGTTAAATATATAAAATAAATAAATCAAAAGAAATCGACGAATAAATTGTAGTCACCGTCGTATATGATGGTTTTGGCGGTGATCAACACCGCAAAGCGTGACCATCACCACATAAGCAGTGCTATATTTATATCACGAAGTCCGGCTAAACGCAAGCTAAAACCCTACATAACCTACCACAGTGTAATGTCACATGCATAAAGAGTAACTGCTTTACGTATCAATCATCATTTATATACGTCGACCCTCAGTCTCACACAGCACATTACCTGGGTCAAACATCTGGAACCGCCTCGGTAAAGCACTGTTGTCCAGTCGTGGAAGGAAGATAGCACCGATGATAATTGATTTGATGATTCTCAGTAAGCAAGATATGAACCCGATGAAGATGTTGTAGAAGAACATAAAGAACGTGAAGCTGAATAACACGCGTCTGAAAAAGATATACACCATTTCTTATCATTATTAGTCATAATGCATTGGAACATATTAATGAAATAGGATTAATATAGGAAATGCTATAAATAGCATTTGTTCAAAGCGTTTTATCAGGTTCCATTCAATACAAATGTTAAAGGTATTTTAAACAAGAGGTACAAGAGTGCCTGTGGACGCTCTACTTGCTCATAGTGACCAAAGCACTTTTTGAAATTTCACAATATTAACACTCTTTGGTGGGGTCGTCCAACTCATGGACAAATATCCCAACATACTCATACTGATTTTTAAAATTTGGATTATTTTTAGTAACGTCAGCCATCTTGAATTTCAGATCGAACAAAAAATTCTTATGTGAGTAGCAGTCTCCTGTATTATGTTAGTAAAGTTAAAAATTGCATGATAAAAAAAAATAAGACCTTAGACCACTCTGCCACGAATGACCATTTTTCTTTACTATAAATGATCTAGCAAGTAGGGTAAATGACCTGTTTGCTGGCCTGTAAAACGTCTTCATTTTCTGTGTGGTTCTTCGATATGATTATAAGTTTATCTAATAAGACTACAGCTAAACAACTTCCATGTTTCTTGAATTAGCATATTAGATTTCCAGAATCATTAAGCTATTTTCTTAATTTATTTAGCATATCCTCTGGACAAAAAAGATAATATGCGTATTGAGTATGATAGATTACTCTCTTGTCCTTTAGTTTATATTAAACAGAGATTTAACTATTAACAAAAAAGATAATCTTATTTGTGTTTATTTTTTTACATTTATGACTCTCATCCGTCCATAAGAAAGAGGATTTATGTTACACACTTTTTCATTATATTGACGGTTTTTATGCTTTAACATATATATCATAATTATATAAATAAACAACTTTGTTGATACGAAAATGATTTAAATACAGTTAGTGAAAGATTGAACATTACAATAACCTACCTATTGTCCATCGCCAACACATCGCCACGTTCTTGTAGAAAGAAAAATTTTGCAACCAAAAGTTGACCAAAAGTAACAAAAATCGTTACCACCAACACCGGCCTGATAAAGAAAATAGATAAAATATTGATTTATTTTTAATCATTAACATAGCTTTATTCACATATATTTACATTCTGAATTCATATCTGAACAGGTGAACTTTACAATTGACCAATAAAACCACACGTATATGTGTTCATTTGCAAACATATCATCTTAGTAAAGCTAAACATTTGAAATCCGATATGTTGTGTACAATTATACTAAACTAAAGACGGGTTTACGTGATGGAGGCCTCGTTAGATTGCTTACTTCTCCTAAACATTTATTATCTCATTATTTTTGAAATATGTATGAATAAGTTTAAACAAGAAATAAAGATAATTAATATCCCCCGATTAAAAGGGTCAAGGACTGAGCAAAATAGATTTGTAGATATTGGTACCCGAATATAATTTGACAAAGCTTGGAATGTTAAAAAAAACTTTAATGTGAAAAAGGTCTCTTGTATGGGTGGGGACATGTGTGGGTTGAAATAAATGCTTTTGAAATATGCTTTTGTGGTGAATATGTCATATGAATGCCATATCTCTGTATTTGTTTGTGCATTCTATGAATGTTATACCGAAGGGTGGTCTTGTAATCGATCGCCCGCCTTGAAAAAATATGGCTCGATCCCCGGCCGTGTCATACCAAATACTTGAAAAACTGAACTATCAATGTTTTCGCTTGGACTACTGCTAGGCGCTTAGAATTTAGAATTTAGAAAACAAATGGTACATAACACTTTCTCGCTAAGCGCTCAGCATTTACAGTATTGATAAAGGTTTTATCACTCTGGGCTGCGTTCAGCACCGTTAAACAGCAAACATGATTAATGCCTGGTTCCCTAAAATTGTTGCGTACTGTGTGCGAATTTGAGGTAGAGCCAGTTTCAAGGAAAATTTGTTAGCTAACGTTATCAAATGTCAAAAAAGATAAATGGTTATATGATAATCAAGAGTTAAACACCATTTGAAATTAGGTATTTACCTGTATATAACGTCAGAATTTTAGGTACATGCAAGAACGGTGTACTGCCTTTTATTAAATCAATAATATATTTTGATAATTTCTTTCGACGCATGTTGCAAGAAATCTGCTTTAGAATTTCAGCGTCAAATTGTACTTGAAACCTCGGAGGATTTTAATTGCGTTGGGGGAGAGAACATTGCGATAAAGATTTTTTCTGGCTATGGGCTTTGGGAACGAAGGCTCTTGTGCTGGAACTGGGGGATTGTTTCATGCACATTAGTTTGGTTTGCTGCGTTTAGTTTGAAACCGGGTATAAGTTTAGTTTTTATGCTGGAACTTGGCTCTGTTTCAAGCGCATTTACTTAGATCGAAGATTTAAGTTTGGAACAGTCTTCAAACGTGTATATTTTGTGCTAGAACTCAGCATTATTCCAAGCATGTAGTTTACAATTTTCAAAGATATATTTTTCAGACACGTTGTCTAAACAGCTGGTCTTATCATATCAAATTGTGTTGAACAACAGTTAGTCCAACACTATAAAGGTTTGAAACATTATACTGTATATAGATGACTGAACTGGTTTGATCATTTGTTTGTACGATTTCTAAATATGAGAATAATTTTATTTTTGTTTGACGTTTACGAAGCATGAGACAACAAAACCTGAGGAAAATTATATAGTTCGAACAAAATTGCTAACTATAGTTTTCAAGCTAGGCTGTTTCACAGCTTAATCCAGTGAAGACACAGTCGCCTTACAGAAGATCCCGTGTTAAGATACTTACATCTTGATAGATTGTGTTAAGAGTTAGGTTTCAAGTCGACAACATCGTGACATGACGAAAAAGGTGTTGAAAGTGACGCTAGGCATCATCCATCAACAAATCTTTGAATGACATGTCTCCTGCTGGACATATAACATTATATCTCAAGTTTCAGTTGTGTTATTTTACACATATATTAAATATTCAACAACAACTAATCAATAAAATATATATGAACATCTCACCATACATTGAGAGCTAAATTAATCATCCACTGATAAAATCCTTCTCTTATCATCGTGACGATGGTAGCACAGGCCACTGAGACAATCATCAGAATCAGAAAATGTATGAAGAGACCTGAAAGATAATGAAGAAAGTGAAACTAACCCAGTTTATCACTGAATACTGGTTTCACGGTGTAACAACACATAAAGGGTTTATAAAAGATCAAGAAATACTTTCACACCTGTACACACGATACAATGATACAAATGGTAAAAATTTACAATGAGGTAAATCAAGAATAATCGACAGGGTCCAAATTGTTTAATTTCAAATTAAACTGAATGACGATACAAGAAATGGCTGATAATGTGACATACTATAATAGAAATCTTGCTAGTTCAATTTTGATTGGACAGTATTTACCTGTATGTTATATTCCGAGAAAAGTGCAAACTGAATGATAAATAAATGTTTGAACGGATGACCTACTATTATAGAAATCTGGTTTCTAATTAAAATTTAATCTGACAACATATAATATATTCTTATGTTGTCTGTTGTCATATAATAGATAAGGTGACTATATTCAGTATTTATTATTGTATATATTTCGTTCACCATAACACTTACTTACTCCAGTCTATGTAACTCACATGGTACCTAGCATATTTCGTGTACTTACCTTAGTCTATATAACCCAATTGGTACCCAGCATATTTCACAACCTTACCCCAGTCTATGTGACACACTTTGTACCCAGAATACTTTGTACCTAGCATCATTACTCACGTGTTTATGTAACCCACTTGGTGCAATGCATATTTCATGAACTTACTCCAGTCTATGTAACCCACTTGGTACACAGCATAACTCACGTACTAACATAAGTCTATGAAATCCACTTGGTACCCAGCCTATCTCTCATACCTACCCCAATCTATATGACCAACTTGGTACCTAGCATATCTCACGTACTTACCACAGGCTATATATCCTACTTGGTACCCAGCCTATTTATCGTACTTGCCTCAGTCTATACTCAGCATGTCTCACGTACTTACACTGGTCTATGTAACCCACATGGTACCCAGTATATATCACGTACTTACTCCAATCTATATACCCCACTTGGTACCTAGTATATATCACGTACTTACTCCAATCTATGTATCCCACTTGGTACCCAGCCTATCTCTCATACTTACCCCAATCTATATGACTAACTTGGTACCTAGCATATCTCACGTACTTACCACAAGATATGTATCCTACTTGTTTCCCAGCCTATTTATCGTACTTGCCTCAGTCTATACTCAGCATGTCTCACGTACTTACACTAGTCTATGTAACCCACATGGTACCCAGTATATATCACGTACTTACTCCAATCTATATATCCAACTTGGTACCTAGTATATATCACGTACTTACTCCAATCTATGTATCCCCCTTGGTACCCAGTATATGTCACGTATTTATGTAACCCAAGTGGTACTCGGCATCTAACGTACTTACCCAAAGCTATGTAACCCAATTGATATCCAGCATACATCACGCACTTACCTCAGTCTATGTAACCAATTTGGTATCCAGCATACATCACATACTTACCCCAGTCTATGTAACCAATTTGGTATCCAGCATACATCACGTCTGTACCCCATTCCATGTAATTCAATTGGTATCCAGCATACATCACGTACTTACCCCAGTCTATGTAAATCATTTGGTATCCAGCATTCATCACGTCTGTGCCCCAGTATATGTAATTCAATTGGTATCCAGCATACATCAGGTACTTACCTCAGTCTATGTTATCATTTGGTATCCAGCATACATCACGTACTTTCCCAAGTCTATGTAATTCAATTGGTATCCAGCATACATCACGTACTTACTTCAGTCTATGTAATCATTTGGTATCCAGCATACATCACGTACTTTCCCCAGCCTATGTAATTCAACTGGTATCCAGCATACATCACGTACTTACTCCAGTCTATATAAACCATTTGGTATCAAGCATACATCACGTCTGTACCCCCAGTCTATGTAATTCAATTTGTATCCAGCATTTATCACGTTCTTACCCCAGTCTATGTAACCCATTTGGTACCCAGCATATCTTACGTAATTACTCCAGGTTATAGAACAATTGCACGTACTTACCCCAGCCTATGTAACCAACTTGGTACCCAGCATATTTCATACTCCCCACCTATAACGAACATATCATAATTATTAATCTAGTCAAGTTTAGGGACTACTGATAAAGTTTGACGCCATTGGAACTCATGAGAGCCCATATTTCCTTTTCTTGACCGCACAAGATCCACTGGAATCACAGAACGCATCTTATATAAGAAACTAACAGACTCAATTTTATCGTGTCTCATTATGAAAGGTCATGAACTACTCCTTATACTCGCAAGCATTGGTTTACTCGCAGTTGAAATTTTCATACCAGAAAGAGGTCACTATTTTTGCACACTGTAGAAACGACCCCATCTCTCTCCACGCTATAAACCGTTATATATACTCGTATAAATGGCAGTGACATACATGTACGAGCACGCTTATTGGTCAGTTGCTTCAACGGAAGTTGAAATACGTCATAGTTTGGTAAACGAGTAAGCGAATTAAATTATTTGAATCTTGGGACAGACAGGGAATTTCGTGCGTTTTAATCAGGGTAAAACAGATTTGAATCAGGAGCTTTCAGGCACAGAGAGATTATACATTTTTTACATAGTAATTATTAGTTTCAGTCATATATTTTAAATTGATAAAAGCCTGCTATTATACACTGAACAGTGCAGCTAACCCGCCATCTGACAGTTATGTTTATGCTACTGAAAAAGTACCAAGTAATTTCATTGAAAGGATATGGCTCCCGCACTCCGAAACATTGCCCTGTATAATGCAATAAAATTAAACGCTTAATGCAATTTCATTAAAGTGTGTATGAACAACGAACATGCGGAAAGACGGTGGTTCTACTCAGTCTGAGGTCTTCCTCCACCAGTAAAACATGATATGCCAAATGTAACCTGAAATGTGTTGAAATTGGCGTTAAACCTCATTAAAAAAACAACAAAACATAAACAACGAGTATATGCATTTTCCCTACATTTAAGCCATTTTACGTAAATATATCATGGTCTAAACAGTGAAGGCATTCTTGCCACACGCCAATGTTTACACATTCTACTCAGAGTGTACGAGGCAATGATCATAATAAATAGCTTTATATGGCAAGAATGCCTTCATAATCAGGAAACTGTTTAAATGCCAAAAATAAGACAAAATTTTGAGATTAAAATATATTTAATACAAATACACCAAGCTTTGCTGAAAAAAAAAAGTATTTGAAAGAAATACAGTTTACAGGGCCATTTTTGGGGGGTGGGGGTCGTGAATCTCTTCCTTCGGAATTTAAAATTTAGAATTTCGTGTCAAAAATATGCGCTACTCAATATTTTGACGAAAAAAATGGAAATATAAAATTGGCGGATTAGCCCCTCCATTCAGTTTATGTAATTAGGTCAGTGGTTTAAGTTACTTATGCAGCATTTAAATCCACTGTTAGTATGTTGTGAGTCTTATGAAAAGTGTGCTTAATACTTAAGTGTCTTTAAAGCCCTAGGGTAATTTAGTAAGACGGATAATGTCACCTTACCATCAGCGATGCATTTGATCTTGTAGACCTGTGTGGTATATGCGTGTTGTCCCCCCTATACATGTCAAACAAGTTTGTCCTGAAAACGTAGGAAGTTACAAATATGTATACTATTGCCCTATGCTTTTTTAAACTTCATATTTCTTGATGAATATCATGTAAATCATGCAGTTTAATTGTTATATGTTCGGAAATTTAACATATTAAACGTATTAAATTGCATCGTTTATTACATTATATTATAAGTAATACTATATCCAATGTTTTAGTCAAAACTTTTCTATATTAAACGTACTTCCTGTAAATTGTTTTGGTCCGGCTTTGCAATTACTAATATTCTGTCAGCTTGCTGACCTCAAAAAGGTGAATAACTGATCACATGCTATATTTTATACATGGGCATCTAAAAACGATACAATTTAAAGCAAATACGACACAGAGTGCCGTATAGACATTGAGTGTCGTTTAAGCTTAAAAAATGAAAGTATTCTCTTATTAGCGAATACAGAAAAAAAGATGAAATATATGTCGACATTGCAACAGTCTTAAGGTAATTCCTAGTAAAGCTTTATCTGACACTTAATGTTCTTGTTAACATGATAGTTCTTATTATTCACGTTCTCAGTGTTACTAAAAACGCTTTATGAAAAATCTGAATAAAGATATAAGGTGTACACACATTTGAGTTGTATGTTACATAATATATTTAACTTCTTATAATTAGATAAAATGTAACGTTTGATCATAATTGTTAATCTTATGTGTTAATCATAATTGTGTAAGTATAATTGGAAATTATAGTTATTAATTATATTGTAAATCATCACTGTTATAATATTAATTGTAAAACATAATTACTAATTAGAAATAATGAACATATTGTTAAGCATAAATGATACTTATAATTGATGTAATCATCATTGAAACATTGAAAATTATAATCATTAATGTAAAGAATTATATTAAGCATGATTGTTAATCACAGATATAAGCATACTTGTTAATATTAATGAAATTGTATAATTTATTATTTTGTAACTGTATATTCTATAATAGAATTTATTTTGATACCAAACTAATAAATATTAAAAGATAGTTAATGTTGTGTAAGCCACGGAAATATTATATCGCACAAAATGTTGCATTTATAATTATTTTGCTTTTACTTTAATAAATGACGGTTCAACCTCGTTACTAAGACTACACAGTATCTATATATAGTATAGTTTTTACCTATATGATGACAGCATATGTAATATGGATAGAAGAGCGCCAATGCAGGCAAGAGTTGCTGATGTCACAAAGCACCCTGCAAAATATTGATTACTTATCACATAGGCTGAGGTTATGAACATGCTTTTAATCTCTATCTCTATCAATCAATTATTATGTATATGTGTTACTTATCGTACCATGAAGTTAAACTGGGAAGGAATAGATGATTTGACGCATTAAATGTTTAAACACATGTTTTGATCTATGAAAACATGCAATAATAAGGTTCTGTCCAAATAAAGTATGTAAACAATTGAATTATTTCAAACAATATCATAAAGGATTGAGCAAGCATATATTGAATAATTGTTATACATTTTCAGTTTTAACAACACTTCGTGACTGGGGGTATCTTAAGAGTTGTCAGGTCTCACTATACAGTTAAATTCTGTTCGTTGTTCCATAGCAGGCATGTATATGTTTTAAAAATGCACAATAACTGTTAGGTTGACCAGCTTGTGTTTCTTTGACACTGTAAGATTTTTTTAAAACAGAAGTCGTCAAATACTCATAAATATATACATCTGTTAAAATCCTATGGAATTCATTTTAACTACAGTAGTGTCTTATTGCAGTATACGCTATGCCAGCTTTTGCGTGACTCTCCTGCAGCAAGAAATCACAGCCTCTTTGAATCCTTTTGAAAAGATCCAAACCAAATTATATAGGACTTTTTTAAGCGCAAGCATCTTGATACAGTGGCATAAAAAGGGAAGCAACTGTGTAGTGAGATCCTTAGTGCAATCAATTAAAATCAGAATGTTAACTTGAACTCCTACTTAGATATATGTGAATGGGACCCTATAAATGTATATAAATTGTTCATTCTTGTCATCAAACTGCTGGATGTCCACTATGTTCAACATAGCATTTTATCTAACATGAAGACAATTATAATCAATCATGCATATTCATATCGGATAGAGAGAGCTCAAATTCTTGGTAAGAATTTCATGCAGAGTTTTTATTTCTCCCATTTAACTCAGACCAAGATAAAAGCTGTATGTACAAGACTATGAATTCAACATGTAACATGCGTTTAAAATCCGATAAATCAAATACATGTACATATTGCCAAAATACACCCTGTATCTTTCCTACACAATGTTTATTTAAATATTACACTTCTGAATACCCAGAAAATGTTAACAAAATAATATGTTTAACGTCTATCTCTTTCTTCGGTTGTAAAAACAATAATTCTACACTACAACAGCTATGAATACGGGAATAGAAATAGATGGCACAAGTAAATAATTATAGTCCAGGGCCTAAATTCATCAACAATTTGAGTCTGAGAATCGGACTAGGACGCAAATCCTCCAGTTTTGTAAAACCATGTAAACATATAATTATAGGTAAGAAATGTAATAATGTAACATTTTCTGTTAAATAATCATTAATACTGGTTGATCCTGCAAATAAATATAATGATTTGCTTGTTTGATAGAAGTTATTTGAATCTTAAATTTTTGACATTTTGAGTCCGAGTCTAAATCTCACTCAAACTATTGATGAGTTTAGGTCCTTGGCTTTATTCAGGTCAAGTGAGAAAGATGTACCTGTCATGAAAGAGATAAGAAAAAATAAGAAAATTGCACTTACATCTAATAGCTATTATTAAATAATACACAAAATATGTATAATCCCTCAGGGAAGTGACAGCTGAATCTTCGCCTTGTTCGGGAATCCATCCTATGACTTCCAGAACGACAGAAATTCCTCTCTCTGAAAAGGTCAGTAGAGACAGAACTAGCACCATCATTTCCAGAGTCACCTGTAAAATACGAGGTGTGTTAAAATTACGTGTACTTTTGTAACAGGTTCAACATATAAGAAGACACATGAATAACTAATATATTGCCATGAAAATTAATATTTCCTCTAAGAAATTGCCAATTTTCATATTGATATTGAAAACCGTTGTGCAGCAACTTGAACGTGTACATGCAATGGTTACCCGGTGCAGTCCAATGACGTCAACGACGTCAAGTTCTTGCAAGACGTTTAATCGGCCAAATATTTTTTTTCTTAAAGTATCAAACGCGTTTTTGGATGCACTAACCAATTTATTATACACATCACTACACCACTCGTCCTTGAACTGTGCAATGCCGAGCTTGAAGCCGAAGCTCATGTATACTGTTGAATTTCTAACTGTAAACCGTCTTAAACTGATGTCATTAACGCTGTATTGAAAGATAAAGTTCCCCTTGTAGGAACGTCCTCTACAGAATCCCTTCTTTCCCGGAATGACTTATGTAATTTGAAAATCAGTGATCTACTGACATGCGTCTTACGTTGTAATTGGTTTAACATTTTCATTGTTTGAGATGGTGTCTTTCCCAAATTTACACAAGACATTATCACTGCGCATGATTCCTTCATGTCGCATAACGCCATTTTACGTATTTTTCTTGTTAACGCTTGTTATGAAAACGTTTGTTGATTAAAATATAAACGGAAATGACGTCTTTTAACGTTATGGTCCGAAGTCCATAATGTCACTTTACCAGCAGGTGAAATTTAGCGAAATGTTCACGTCGCGATAGTGTAAAATAAAACATATGATCTTTTTTTAAAATATGAAAAAAATAGACTGCTCCAGGTGCTTTTTACTTGACAAAAGCAAATGTATCCACAGTTGTCTTTATTGATAAGAAATATAAGATATCTACACAGACAAATGCGTCAAGTGTTCCGATACATGTACATAAAATTTAATAAAAAATTTAAAAATTTGGTCATCCTCATCTTCATCTTGACGAACTTAGGATTGAAAAATAGTTCTTATATTATTTTGACATTTATGTTTGTAAGTATTAAATATATAACAGATGGTAATGGGATATGACGGAATTAATGATGCATTAATTAACGATATAGTTAGCATGATATTATGAGAAACAAGCTATCTGTGTAACAAACACCTATCAGAGGGTTAGGGGCTGTGGGAGGTAAAAATTGCAATAATCTTATATGTCGTTGATGTTTTTTAACACTAGCGTATAGACGATAATAAGCTTTTCAGTGGTTTACAAACACATTCCCTTTAAAAATACTACTCGGAATTACCAGCTATAATATTAAGTTAAGTTATATAAAAATCGGCCATTCAATTATAAGCAGCAATTAAGGCACTTATCTGATAATAATGTCAATATCCAATTATTTCAACCGTATGTATATGATACTCGCTAAGGTCGAGTTGAATATCCATTAGATCAGGTCCGTAGATTTGGATATTGTCCAATATCACCAGACAGTCAGTATTTAAGACTTTTCTAAATATAATTTCATTTCCTTAATGCAGACGAGACAGCAGCGTGGTCTAGAAGTGGACGGTTGATAGTTCGACCCCTGTCCTGGTAATACCAAACACTTGAAAAATGGTACTAAAAGCATACTCGCTTGGCACTCAGCATTTAGAGGATACTTCGAGGTCTGGTCGGCTTGGTGTCAGTATAATGTGACTGGATAGGGTGTGTCTCAGTGCGGCATGATACTCCAGTGTGACAGCGCTCAGAATACTGACTCCAGTAGACACCGTTACAATATAACTGAACAACTTAAAAAGCGACCCTAAACACCATACAAAACATTAGTGTACCTGATGTTGATGAAAACAATTGGATTGATCGCAATGATTTCATACATGTTACTATTCTAGTCTATACTGACTCATTTTATTTTTAATTTATTTTAGGATGGTGTGGTTCTAAACACACGTGCGTTTGTTTTGAACTATACCACTTTTTGTTCAAGTGATATCGCGTTTTATGGTTAGATTAGCCGTTAATCGACCAGTCGTAAAAACGGAAATTTATAATATAAAGTCAAAATATACATGACTCTCTATGACCAGGTTTCTGTTTTAACAACATATAGTTACTTAAATATCTAAAACCTTATTACATCTAAGAAAAGCAGCCAGGTGATAGTGATTTTAGACTGGTTTCATTTTAATTGTGTATTGTTTCATTGATATTTGTTATGCAATAGATAAACATCCAGCCAAATCTTAATTACATTTTTAATTATGTAAGTAAAATGTTGGAAACAGAAGCCTAGCCGATGATCGAACTCACAAACTTCTATATAGGTTGCATGGTCCACTATTAAACAATCGGAGAACTATGACTATGGTACTGTTATTTTTTTTTTTAAAATGTAATCACAGAATAATAGCATACCTTATAAATAAGAATAATCCCTATAAACATTACAGATAATATCCGTGAGGAGTAGCGGAAATCTGAAACGAAAGATTGGCTTTAACATATAACACTTAAGCAAAGGTTTCTGGTGTAGCAACATGATATAAAAATGAAATCAACAGCGTAATAATTATGTACACTGTAATTTGTACTAAAAACAAATTGGTACTAGATTTGAAATTATTCTTTTAATAACGAACTAAAAAGGTTCATTTACATGACTGTGTGTTTGCTAAGTACGTACATGGGATCTAGCATTGAAAGCATACAGCCACCGCAATTGCATACACTTTTTGAATGGGTTTAACGCCAATTTCAACACATTTCAGGTTATATATGAAATACTCAGTGTTATTATTACACCTCTGAATCAATATGAATATTGCATGGTATAAAACATAATTTTAGAAAAGAGTAGCATACATATTTTAAAAAAGTAACGAATGCTATAACAAACAAATGCACTCCATGACTTTTCGGGAAGTCTATGTCACTGCCTAATATTACAATCTTTTCATCGCTACCGTCCAGGTCGTTCTAACGCCGTTTACGCGGAAGGGTCACCGCCAGATTCGATCCATATACGGATACATATAATATAAGCCTCCGACAATATATCTAGATGCCATATAAGCTTCAATATGTTGAAGGTGACATTTTTACATCAATCAATGTTACTTACTTGGTTTGTTTTGGTAAACCCAGTCGTTAAAAAGGCCTTTTATAATATTCACTATCTTCTCAGAAACAGTTGTTGGAGGTGGTCTGATAAAAACAACAGATATACATTACGACCAACAGGAAATATATATTTCAAAGTATACGAGGGTCATTTGAAAAGTATTTATCAGTGCGATGGGCAGTGTTTTAAAGGCTTACCTTTTGACAAATTACTTATTTAATCCAATGTTTCAACACCAGTTACGATCTCATTTACGCTGTTAATGCGGATATGTCTATATCTTGATAGAAGCTAGCTTGAGATGTCCATACGTTGTCTCTTCTGTTATTTGCTCAAAAGATTGGGCATCCACCTAGAACATCCTTTACTAAGCTACGATACATTTTTAAGAATATGATAAACGCCTGACAAATTAATGCCTGTTAAATCCCCAAACAATTTCACTGTATATCGAGCATCAGTAGCAAAACCTCATTTCACAGCAGCGATATCATTGTCATAAGCAACAGGTAGAGGTATTCACCAACCAGATCGCATCTTTATTCCGATTCCTTCCATCTTTAAACAAGTGCACCAATCTTTTGATAATTGAGTATGACATTGTTTTGTCTGTATACACTAAATCGAAATATGGTTTTATATCCACGACACAATAACATGAGAGCCCTCTGATTTTAAAGAATACTCTTGCTCCTCCGTAATATTACAACCATATGTTGTTGGTCATAACTTCAGTCACTACACATTGCCATGTGCTATTGAGGTACAACCTAACTTACCTGGTATGCTTAACCCATGCAATCTTTGCTCGGAACAATAGATGACGCTTTGCGTTTTTAACGGTATATATTACATGTGTATTGATTTTCATCACGCAAAGTAAAAGCTTGACGTATAAGTACCTTTGAAACGGCCCTTGCACACCCACCTAAACCGCTAGATAGCCAAGTCAACGGACGAGTTTCTCGCTTTCTCTAAGTTAATCACCCAAAATATACATAATACTAGTAGTTTACGGACCGTTGCAAAGGAAACATGCATATTCAATATTCACAATAGTCACAATAATGAATATATGAATGGGGTTTTACGGCGTACGAACACATATGCTATTAGACGCCAACAGGAAGAAAGACTACAGATTCACTTTACAGGCAAAAGAAAAAACAATTTAACACACATCAACACACATGCAGAATGTATAACCTAGTATAACCTTGATACATGTACGTACAGAACTGCAGTTTTAGCAAATTATATCGTATTACTCAAATTGTTAATTCTTACGACATGCATGAGCGACAGATATCATATTATTGCCATCATTCACATGGCTCCCTGGAACCACACAGGGGTTTGTAATTTAACCACATAATGAACGTAACAAAAATGATAAAATGAACATGACACCAATTCGGAAGATTCCTACCCCTCTGCAGGGATCGAAATTGATTCAATTCTTAACCGGAACCACACGGGCTAACAGTCACTGTGATACAATACATAACGTAGAGAAGAAGTGACAATAGGGGAACATGCCACGGAACGTTCAGAAACAAAAGTTGCCAAGTCTGTAGAACGTAACCAGCTCTCCCGATTGGGTGCGTTAAATAAAAATGTTACGCGCATGTGGATTGGTCCGTTGCTTCAAGGCAAGTTTGAATGACGTCATAGTTTAGTTAGCGTTCAATTGCTATGAATTGTTGGACAGGCATATATTTCCCTGCTTTTTTCATTGGTGGTTAATAGACCTGATTCAGGAGATATCAGGTTCTGGGACTATCACGGGGCTTGAATATGAAAACTGGTTAAGCACGATGATATTAATATGAATATTACTTGTGCGAACATAAAACATAAGTGATTAAATATAAATAAAAAAAATAAATAACGACGCACTTCTTTAACTCAGAGACTTAAGATAAATTATAATATATTAAAAATGAACGACTATCATTCTAATCGTACAAACATGTTCTCTATGTGAATGTTTCTGACCTATATAATTTTATACTTACAAAGGAGGCTCTGGAAGAGAAAATAACTGCTTCACGTGAATAGCTTCAGGGCACTTTTCCAACTCTTTTGCCATGTTCAAAACCGAAACCTTCTCGGAAGACGTTAGGACATTTGCGCTCTTTCTACAAAACGCATGTACCGTCCGCACGGGCAAACTTATTGAAAGGTATAAAAGACACAGAAAATGCGGTACGTCCCTTAGAATTAGAATAAGTCTTGCTTGCTGAAAAAAAAAAACGTCAGTATATAATTATTCTTTAAATTAATGCTTTTGATTTATGCATATAATTTCCTTAAACTCAGCTGACTGCAAAATACAATGGATAACTTTAAAGATGTGTGTTGTTGTAGTTTGAACGTAACATAAACATTCTTTTTTGTGTTCGGAACAATAAAAATTACGTATATATGACGCATTCGAAGTTTCAAACTTGGATTATGGGTGACAACAACTTAAAAGGCAAAATAATTACTCAGTTTTTTTCAGATTCGTAAAAAAGCGGATTCAAATGAACTTTCTTTAATTAAAACATATTGTATTTCTGTTTACACCTAACGTATCCAGATCACATTATTTAAAATATATAAAACAACTTACATATCCCAAAGTGCATTCTGTTTCCTTATACACACGTAAACTTAGCATCATCCAAGCGTATATCATCGACACCGTGTATCCTGTCACAGAGTCAAAAGCAAGGCCAGCGAATAAGGGGAAGTAATCGATGCCGTATATAACCATTGACAAAATACCGTTTACAGCTGAAATAAAAGGTAAACAAGTACTTTACAAATATTTCTTATGGAAATTTTATTTTTGCAATAATTAAATGATTCCTTGGAAGCACAACACCAGTTACCAGTTCATTTATTTGGTAATATAGGCCTCTGACCCATTAAACAAAATAGAAACAGTAAAATTTACAATAATGAGACAAATATAAAAATTGTAAATACAATTGTAGAATTATAATGGATATTATTAAAGTAACTATAGAATATAAAATTCTAGTTTTCTAGAGTTCTTGCACGATACAAACATCTAGCGATTGACAAATTTCATCTGTTTTTAAAGATGTCATAAGGGAACAGACTATATTCTTAACCACATAGCTTTAAAATAAGTATATCTTATGTTGTTATACAGTGGCCACTCAAAGAAAAAGTGATATGTTCATCTTCAATTACATACGTGTTTGTCCTTAAGCAGAAAAAGCAGTAATTATCTGCTTAAGTGCTTATCACTACAAAAGGCCTCATAGAAAGGAAAATATCAGACTAGGTTAATTGAGTCTGTTCATTGCAAGTGAAGTAATATAATATTATAGGACTTCTAACGTCTTCTAGCACCGACTTAAGCATTTTTATTTTCGAACACTTCTGAATGAATATATGATTCCAAAGGAATTTAAATTTATAATGACAGAAGTTTGCCAACAGTTTCTGTTGTTTGGGAATGTGACATAGAACACTTTGTATTTTTTGCATATCTTTTCTGACTTACGTATATAAACATGATACCTCATTCCGCTGAGGAAACTCTTCTATGTTTATATTTTACTAATACCATACCCTTGTTAATTGCTGGTGGTTTTAAAAAATGATAACCCAAACTAAAACATAGGTAAAATGAGCGGCTGAAAGCAATTCAGGTATAAAATGGTAAACATGCGTCGACGACGAAATATTTGTTTGCAAAAATAATATTTGTGGTACAAACTTATAACAAAATGATTGAGCATTTTGATTTTGATTTATGCACGTGCATATTACGATTCACACTACGACTACTGAGTCGTAGACTCGTTTTTGCTACGAAATCGGCTTCTTGGATCAAGATCTAGAGCAAGTATACATAGTCATTAAACATGTTTATCGACTTTAGATACTCAATCAAATGCGAGTTGGAATCGGAAGTTTCTTTTCTTGTCCGGAATATACACAGTTTTATGTTGATTTTTTTTTTTATTCTTAGTTCGAGAGTTTATGAACGTCATCTATCCATCTCGCGCCATATCGAACCGTAATACGGGTACATACATTCACTACCTTTATAAGATATATATATATATATATATATATATATATGATGTTAACAAACAAGATACCTGTGACATATGGTCTTCCTTCGAGTCTCACAGCAAATGATTGGTTCAATACCATATCGGCGGCAAGGTAGGCTATTGTACCCCATGCAGCAACATAAGAAAACCTATTGGATTTACCCAAAATGTCCATTGGGCTGTAAAGAAATATAAAAGTGTAACAGTATATCGCGTCCCCTGTCAACCGTATCCCCTAACGGGAAAATATAGTTATACTAATTTATTGTTGTTTTTGTATGGTATTTAGCGTCGCTTTCAAAAAAATTTCAGTCATATCGCGACGGTGTATACTTGAGACAGTATTCTAAGCGCTGTCACACTGGAGAATCATGCCGCAGACACATAGTATGATACCCCACCCAGTCAAATTATACTGACACCGGGCCGACCAGACCTAGAACTCTCCTCTAAATGCTGAACGTCAAGCGAGGAAGCTTCTAGTACCATTTTTAAAGTCTTTGGTATGACCCGTCCGGGGATTGAACCAACGACCTTCCGCATGTGAGGTGGACTTCTCTGGATAGCTCTTCTTGGGCAGTACTGACTGTTGTATTTCAAATTCATCGGGTCGAGCTGCCAACCGAACCCACCAACTCTAGCATGAACACTACATATTATCCTAATATATACGTAATGCCGTTCTGCTTTTCAATATTTGAACACAGCGTTGGTACCAAGTGTGTGTCAAATTTCAAACTGCTTAATAACGCAAATATATTATAAAAACAACTTTTGATACGTAAATGATCTCTGCTTAAGAAAATAGGAATATCAAATAAGTACCAAAAAGACTTTAAGTTAATTAATATGTTTTGTTCACTTGATGCAACCCAACTGACTAATTAAAACAATTATCCATTTTGTCAATATAAGATATATATCAAGATTAAAATACCCTTGCTAAGTTGACTTCTTTTACATGAATAATAAAATTTACATGTGACAATAAGTAGCATGAAAATTTAGCAACCTACCAAGTTGTATGTTATATGCATGTAATACTCGTCATTCAGTACTGCAATTTTCATTTTCGAATTGGCAAGATAAAACTATTTATCTAATATATATTTGGGGTTGTAACAATTTATACAGTAACGTGTTTAAGTATACCCTGCTTGATAAGTCCAAATAAAACACAATGACCCTCACTACAACTCCTGGCTTCCCATAGATATGTTATATTATGTTGAATGTAAATTATTTCGGTCATTTCTTACACTGGAAATATCCCTTTACATGTTCATACACCTTGCCTATCCCAGAACCTGATATTTCCCGTATCAGCTCTGCTACCATCAATGAAAAAAGCAGAGAATTGTATGCCTGTCCCACAATTCTTAGCAATGGGACGCTTATTAAACTGTGACGTCATTCAAACTTTCTGTGGAAGCAACTGACTAATCAGCGTCCTCAAATGTGGCTTTCCCAACATTGCTATTTAACGGACCTAAACGGGAGCGCTGGGTCAGTACTACATACTAGCGTACACCTTATCTAAATATGATGAAATAGTGTGGAGAAAACAGACAACACGTGACTCTTTGCTTGCGGTAAAGGCATCCAGATCGTTGTCATGCATATAAAACTATTCGCATTTTATACTGGTCGAATACTTGTTTTCTTTATTTTTATTTTATACCTGTTTACGTTCACAAAATGTTAGGACTGTGTCGCCTCCTACATTTTTTATCTGAATCTGATAAAACTACGCACAGCACATACATCAAGTGTATATCACATGCTCGGACTGCTCAGCATAAGATTAGGATATGGATTCATCAAATACTAATATGTATATAGTATATATATACTATATACCTTTTTGGTAACGTAAGACAGCGGGATGACGGTCAATATAGAAGTATAGAATTGACATCAAATCGAATACTCTACATACATTGATATGTATCATCAAAGTCTGACTTTAGTTTAAGTCGAGAAACAAACCCGGTTATTGTGTTATTTTGGTGATAAACATGTGTACCTAGATATATATACATAATTCTGTGTTCTGTACATGTATACATAAACCTGGCTGTTTTATACATCCAATGCAAACAAAACTGACCTTGACCTTAGAACTACA
The DNA here is from genome assembly GCA_029582155.1 of Panopea generosa. Classification (NCBI taxonomy): domain Eukaryota; kingdom Metazoa; phylum Mollusca; class Bivalvia; order Adapedonta; family Hiatellidae; genus Panopea; species Panopea generosa. Next base: position 49,976,198 of record CM055907.1, read on the forward strand.
AACCTGGGTCTCGCGTTCTGCACATCGTCAATATATGAACAATTCTACTCTACTTAGCTATATTCAAATTTATATATGATTTATGTAGCAGACATGCAAATCGGTCGGATAGACATGATGAAGGATGACCGGACGAACATTCAGATGCAGAAAAAAAATCTTAAAAATGTATACAGCAAAGGTATGGAGATATGTGGGGTATATTTATTTCCTATGAACAAAAGCTGCAAAGGACATATTCCCTCGGTCGAAGATTATAAGGGGTGGGGTATTTCCTTTTAAACAACTTGGCATAAAAATAAGAAACATCATGTCCAAAAAGGGATGACACATCCATCACAAGAGCTTGTAACACAACCAATATGCAGAAAAACATACAAACTGAAGAAGTGATTAGAAGTGTCACCGCCTTAAACATTACTGAAAAATAAAACACTTTTGTATAATTTTTTGTAAGTTGATACATGAAACTAACACATCGGCGTGTATTTTTATATCTATGAATATAAACCATAAAGGATATTTCTGCAGTTTCATTATCATAATCGTCTATTATATTTGATCATAATGGCATGCCTGCATACTTTCAAAATGACTTGGAGTTGAATTATAACTGGCCATGAAATGAAATAGCACTTAAGTTTAGTAAATTAGGCTTATGTTACTTATCGCTTGTATGTTACTGCTTGGATATCATTGATACATAAATATCACGCGAAGTGACAAGTGTAGTTTGATGTGGTACTATTAAACTAGGGTTTACTTAATTTTACTTGACTCGTCGAATATAAAAAATACCATTTAAAACATATCTAAATTTTGTAACATAGCAGAATTGGTGCTCAGTCTGGTATAATAAGTGACAACACCTGGATAACTCTTTTTTGAATATTGCATCTGTTATAGAGTGCAACTTTATACCAACTCTCGCCACCGCTGACATGCGGGAACGCGGATGGGTCATTTGCTTCAGCGGCGGTTGGCCACGCTGCAATTTGATAAACGCATTGGCCTGCTATTAAATGCGGGACAGGGATGTTCAATAATGTTTTTTTGCATTAGGGTATAACAAATAACAAACCTGATACGGGAGTTCAAAACTTGATTAACCACTTGTATACTTACGATTAAAGGTGGATTTATTATAGCATCATAAGACTGTCTAAAACAACTATCTAAGTATGTTGCCATATAAAGAAATAGTAATTGACTAAAAACGATGTACAAACTTACTATATCGCTCCTGGACGACCACCGAAACACGACATACATTTGTTTTTACGGGGAATGGTAAAACCCATCACCATGATCATGATGCTCTGGAACAAAAAGATGCATATGCACAAGATAAAACACCAAACATTCACATCAGTTTAGCAATACGTGTAATTGTTATATACATGTAGATATATATGATAACTTTTTCACATCAAACAATTTTACAGACTTGCAACTGTGCCTAAATCAATGAAAGTCAGACATTGCTTTCTTGAATCATGGAAGATATATACACATGTTAAATGTTACATAATGTACTTGTTGATTTTTGGAAACGATTATTGGTTGTATAGATTAAAAGATGTTCATTATGATAAATTTTGGTATACATAGATGAAGAAAATACAATTAAATAAATATTTCTATTTTATAGCACATATATATGCGTACAGCGAGTGCAGAATGTGGGAAGATAGTACAGAATGCGGGGAGGTAGTGCAGTGGATAGAGTGTTGACCGCTTATGCGTGGGTGTGATTTCAGGCTTGACCAAATGACCTCTCAAAATGCAGCACTCAGTACTGGTTCTACAAAAGAAACCATCTCGAGAGCGATTCAATTTAGGTCTGAGCTTACTTCGCAACCGAGTTTTAATAAATAAGTATAAACTAAGAGTTATGTTACGGTTGTGTCAACTACAATGTATGCAATCTGCGTGTAGTATAATATAGTTTATTTCGTTATAGAGGCCACCGGCTAATACATACATGTAGTATCTATATACAAGAACATAGTATGTACAGTGTTAACAATATCAATTATACAAAATATATATGAAAATACAATTGAAACACAATTGATCATTTAGAGTATTTAAACACACATCATAGCAAACATGCAGATACAATAAAGAGATATAATTAAAAGGTGAATAAAACAACTTTTTGAAATGTTCCAAATGTTCTCATAGCATAATATAAATATATTGCAATAAACCTAATACATTTTGTGCTTTTTCAAATGTAAATGTATTCCATGTTTTTAGAATATGATACTTTTTTGTATGACTATCTGTTGTAGAGAAAAATAATCGGACAAATAAGAACAAAGTGATAGTCTGATGCTATGGTATTGACACAGTGTAGACACAATTGGTATGCCTAAATGTCATCCTCTCACTACCACAAGCTTATATGCAGGCAGTTCAAACTGGCAATAGATCTGACTATAAAATCTACCACATTTACGTAATTTCTGTTTGAAAATACGTTGTTAAACTAATATAACTAGCGTATATGAGAAGTTGTGGCAGTGCAATCACAATGTGTTATATCAATGTTGGCAATTAATATATAATTGTTTTTAAAGAGCTGAATGGTTTTAAGCTCAACCATCACGTGTATATGATTCACTAACAAGCACGTCGATACTCTATTTAATGATTAAAAAACTAACAATTTTGCTGAAGTAGATCAATATATTAATGTTTCAGTCACACGATAAAACTATCTGGAGACACCGTCTAAAGACGTTTAGTCGTTTTTAATGTTTTCATAAGTATAAGGAATCGTTGCATAGACTGCAGATCGGTGTTGCATGTGTCATTTGTGTAACTGTATGACTGGTATTAGTGACATTTCTAGGGGAGCTTGAGTGACAAATGTATTTTCTGATGGCTGAGCTGTGATAAACTATATGTATCTCATATAAACTTACCGAGGGGAGGAGAATCCAAAGATGAAATAACTGGTGATCGATCTGTGATATACATATCTCATTTAAACTTACCGAGGGGAGGAGAAGCCAAAGATGAAATAGCTGGTGGTCGATCTGTGATATACATATCTCATTTAAACTTACCGAGGGGATGATTAGTCAAAGATGGAACAAGTGGTGGTCGATCTGTGACATACATATCCCATTTAAACTTACCGAGGGGAGGAGAAGCTAAAGATGGAATAGCTGGTGATCGATCTGTTATATACATATCTCAAATAAACTTACCGAGGGAAGAAGAAGCCAAAGATGGAATAGCTTGTGGAGAAGCCAAAGACGGAATAGTTGGTGGTCGATCTGTGATATATATCTATCATTTAAACTTACCGAGGGGAGGAGAAGCCAAAGATGGAACAGCTGGTGGTCAATATTTGTTTCACATGGCCCGCTGTAATTTAAACAGGTACAAATGCAATGTTAAGAATGATCACTGGTAAAATGAATGTTATTTGAGTAGGTTACTTCAGTTAATTGATTGATTGACTGAATATTAAGCGTCATTTTTATGTCATCAAGGGCTAACAGACGACCGTTTTCTGGGATCCTGGAAGGTTAACCAGTTCTCGAGCATATCACATATCCGCAATTAACTGATAACTTTCCCAATTGAATCAGCGGTGAGAGACCAACACTAATGAGACGCAATGTTGTAAATCAATCATCACGGAGCTGTGGCCGGGCGGATATTCGAACTCACGACCCTGTATTGATAGTCAGACGCGCTACCGACTAAGCTTATCGGGCCCGGCTACCTCAGTAAGACAACGTCTTTATCAATTATCATTTTTATTGAAAATGGTCATGAAAAATGTATATTGCAATGCTCGTTTCAGAGGTGCACATTTTTGAAAATACTACCTACGTCAAGTGTAACATTTTGTTGTTTTTGACAAAAAATGAGGTCATTGAAATGTCAATCTATTATATGTATTAAACTATTCTTAAAAAGGAACATCATGATAAAATGTGTTAATATTTGAAATATACACTATACGTCTTATTGCACAGTTACGCCCATTTTTGCCAGACACGAAAACATTAAAATTGCTCTTTAAAAGTTATATGTAGTTTGCTTTGATACATTTTTTTTTCATAGTGGTTGTGATTTCTTGCTACTGTAGATGAGTAGAGTAAAAGCTGACATAGCATATATCACAATAAGACATGACTTGTGTTCAAAACGCATTTTTTATAGGATTTTAACAAACGCATAATTGACATGCTGGAAATTCTGGAACCAACGGAAAAATAACAAGTTTTATTGCAAAACTTTTTATGATAGAGCATGAAGTATTGTCCTGTCTGATCATCTTAATTTATTACATATGGGTCATAAATGATAATGTATTCAAATATATCATATGACATTTAACCCGTTTATTACGTAAAACCTTTTATATGTCATGTACAAAAGTGCAACCGTGTATGCAGCAAAAAGCAATACAAGTTTATATGAAACAAGATTGGATGCACACAACACAAAAAAAATGACGAAAATGAGAATACCAAACGGATTTATACGATTAAACATGATATTGTGTAATACGGTATATCATTCTTACTACGTTGTATTCGTACTGTTGTCATCATCGCTCCCTGTGTTATACAATTCATTAAACACGTTCAGAAATTCCGCCATAATCAACGTTGTTTTATACTGTAACACCGGCTGTGATTTGTGGAGGTGCAATAAAATATTATAATCTGAAATGAAACAAACAATTAAAGATAAGTATGCTTCATTTACATCCCATTATAATTTTAAATAATAACCCAAGCTGTAAAAGTCAATATATGTTTCTTACTGTAGATATATTTGGGATATGTCTGTAGAAATTATATGTAATGAGAGAATCCTTAAATACTGGCATAAATTATCATTTGTCCTGAATCATTGATGTATAAATGTTTTGCTGGCGATAAAACTAAATATGTTAAAGGTTCTTGGACCTAAAATGTTACATCTTTATTGAATCAACTTGGTTTTAGCTATTTATGGAATGAAATGTCTATTAGCAAACTCCAAATCATCAAAGTAATTGAATGATTGTATAATCAGTACTACCAAAATTTGTATTCATTACTGAATAACATGCCCAAACTTAGTACCTATAGAGATGTAAAAAATTATATTGGTTTAGAAAAATACATGTCATGTGTTAAAAATAATAATCACCGAATTGCACTCACAAGATTACGTTGTTCCGCTCACAAACTTGCCATTGAAGAGGGTCGTTATAGAAATATAGATAGATCAGATAGAAGATGTATATATTGTCAGATGAAAGAAGTGGAAGACGAATATCATTTTGTTATTTTTTGTCCTTTCAATAGTGATATATGAACGGATTGTCTCCCAAATAATTACTGCCATTGGCCGACAAAACAGAAATTCATATCATTGTTAGCCTCTAAACAAGCTGGTGTAATATGTAAACTTGCAAAATATATTTATTTAGCAAATAAGAGACGTAATGATAATAGTACTTAATATACAATTTATTTATTAGAATTTGATGAATGTTATAAATGTGAACTTCAAACAATTTGTTTTTATACACTGGCCTATGATATTATAATGCTACAAACAACGGCATTGACCGCTAGCCGTGTCTCGCTATTGTGTGATAACAATAAGTTGTCGCTGGCGATAAGTGATCGTCAATACACTTTATGCGTCCAGGGTATGAATACAAATGTAGAACGTTTTTTTAATCCATGTGCTGTATAAGTACACATACAAGTTGATTTAACTAATTGATATATTTAGTTTGATGAATCAATTATATTAGATGTTAGATTTATATTGTACAATACTTGATTATATCATGCTCTTCTCACATTTGTTGTTACTTGCCACCTATACATATGTCAAGGCGACAAACATGTATGTCCATATGCCGAAATAAACTGTTGAATTGAATTGTAGATGTGTTTGTGGATAATTTTATGTTGGTAGATATGTTTGTTGAAATGTTTGTGGATATGTTTGTATATATTTTTCTAGAAATGTTTGTAGATATGTTTGTATATATGTTTCTAGAAATGTTTGTGGATATGTTGTAGATATGTTTGCGGATATGTTTGTGGATATGTTTGGGATATGTTTGTAGATATGTTGGTTATATGTTTGGGATATGTTTGTGGATATGTTTGTAGATATGTTTGTGGATATGATTGGGATATGTTTGGGATATGTTTGTAGATATGTTTGTGGATATGTTTGCAGATATGTTTGTGGATATGTTTGTGAATATCTATGTGGATATGTTTGGGATATGTTTGTCGATATGTTTGTAGATATGTTTGGGATATGTTTGTAGATATGTTTATAGATATGTTTGTGAATAATTATGTTTGTAGATATGTTTGTGGATATGTTTGTAGATATGTTTGTGGATATGTTTGTGGGTATGTTTGTAGATATGTTTGTAGATATGTTTGTGGAAATGTGTGTGGAAATGTTTGTGGATTTGTTTGTTGATATGTTTGTAGATATGTTTGTGGAAATGTTTGTTAATATGTTTGTAGATATATTTGCTTTACTATAACTATGTTGAAGTTTGACATGTCTGTATCGTTCAGTCTTCAGTCGTTATCTATATTACAATACTTTTACCTAACTGCTGCGGATTTGATCTATGTCATACGACTATAACATTATTGTTATGTGTTAAATATTAAAAGTTCATATACCAAACCAATGGTATAATGTTTCATTTTAAAGCACAAAAACCTTGACTCTGTTTCGAATTTGAAAGTTTCAATGCAGGCTTGTGTATAAAGTTACATTCATTAGTAAAATAATATTGAGTCAAATATACACTCTAATGTTGAGCAAGGACCAAATATTTATCTCAGGCTTTGCTTAGTACAGGTAATACGGCCAGGTAGGTACGTTATGGTATAATGTATTACATGTATGTATTGTAACAACAAAGGTCTATTTGTGTTTATCGTACATTGACAGTCAAAAAAGCACTTATGTTTGGCCGTTTAACAATACATTCTAAACGTGTATGATACGATTTCTTTCAAATGTAACGGCACTATTATGATTCATTTCTCAACAGTATTTTAGATATTTGACAGCGGTCAGTAAACCTAATCACCGTTACTGGTATCCGCGGTAAGCCAGGAGTAGACATACCTTATATTTGCAAGCCGTTGGCCACATCCCCAAATACCACATATTCAGAGGTGGGATATTCATGGCCGTATTCTATGTATACAAGGATTTTGACATAAATAAGCGCAATCTTTCGAATTGATTCGATCGCCCCGGCATTTATAGGCCAACAGAGCTTCAATGAAGCATGTCAGCTTTCTTCTATATTCAGTTCATCTCTTTATTAAGCTTCTTACTTTAATTGCAAACATGGTGGCAATAAATTAGTAAAGTATCATGGTGTCTGAAACGCCGGGTATGTACCCTTTTTTACAATAATGATTAGTAGTATTGGATTATAGGAGAATAACTGTTGGTCGATAGTGAAGTAAATGGAGAACGCCGTTATTGTGCCCTATGGACAGTTAAATAAAATATTAGCAAAATGATTTAAGCACAAAAATCAACACCAGTCATTCGTTCGTTGAATTATTGATGTTCTTTCAAAAATATTAAATATATCATTAATAAGATAATAAAGGATATAACTAACACGAAAACAATGACATAATTAATACACAGGTATATATAAACTGAAATGATAAAAAGTCGCCGGATTTATAATATATGATGGTCACATTAACAAACGATTGTAAGCGATATGTACAGTTTTAGAATGTGTGTGTAAATGTATATCCTTTAAAGTAAATGATTTTGTCAGTATTATAATCATTTTTGACAAAGTCATTAATGAAATACTTTTGCATGCATATTATAAAACTGTACATATAGCTTACCATGTTTGATAGTGTGGCTATAAACCATTTCAGTATATATATATTGTATATTCCCATGTAAAACAATGCTTTTAAGACGTTTCACTAATTCATTCTGGTCAAATGTAATCATAATGATCTTTAATGTAAATATGTACATTGGAAAAGTCCTGCGCTGCGTTTTACAAAATAACTAACGATAAAAATCTACGTAAGTCAATTTGACAATTTCTCCGTTATGTGTTCAAATTTTGATCGACATTTAAAATGATTGCATTTCCGGAAAATATATAACTTTCGGCATGATTTCAGCCAATTTGACTTCATTTTGGAAGAAAATTAAACATATTATGAATAATTGTTGGTTTACATTCACGGCATACTGGACTATTTCAGACATTTCCCAAGAGTTATCCGATAATTGCCCCTGCGCATTTCGATGATATTGGAGATGACTCCAATTACTTCCCTTAGACCGTGATAAAACAAACAGGTATCGTTTCGCTCTGACACTAAGATCAAGTAAGCGTGACGTGTTATATGCCCTCGGGATATATCTATTCGTTTTGATAAGCAAGTTTTGGTGATTTTGATGTGTAGTATAAAAAAGAAATTAATGAATTTTACTTAGCAAAGTGTCTTGCTAAAGGACACCACACATAGCCTTGGCGGAGGATTGAACCCACGACCCTCCGATCATGGGTTCGGTGCACTACAACTTGACCTCGCGCTCCACACGAATTTATCACGGTTATTTGATTATATAAACTTATATTTGAAGAGACAGAATGACAATAAAATATAATGTCGTAAATCAATCATCACAGAAACTGGTGCCGTCGGGGATTCGAATTCACGACCCGAGGGTCGATAGTCGGACGCATTACTGTCTGAGTTAACGGGACAAGTGCTATGATATTCAAATGCTATTTTAAACTTCATGTTGATATTTTTTAAAATATAATTATTATGGTTGTTTGAAATAGACATCTTTATATTAACGCATGCGTTTTTAATAAAGCCTAAATAGGTATTTGACCAAAATCCATTTTTAACAACTTCTTTAAAGTACCTAGTGTTATAATACCATCAGATAATATTGTTACAACAGATTAATATTTTTCGCATACCACTTTGATATACAGTAGAACTTCGTTGGCTCGAACACGGATGGCTTGAACACCACGCATGACTCGACCCACTTATCGGGTCCCGGTCAAAATACTATTTAAATTATATTATTCTACCTCCGATGGCTAGAACACCGAGTCGAACTAGAAATTAGGTCCAGCCAACATATTTACCTGTATTTGACACTCTTCGTTCGAACTATTTTGTTCATTCCCGTCGGGTTCGATCCATCGAAGTTCTACTGTATTCATCTTTATATACTTGGAATAAGTTCTATCATTCCGATTTCATTCAACCATTTACAAGAGTTATGCACTTTTTTCAACACAGGAACAAAAATAATCGTAGCATATGCTATGGTAATGTAAATTTACATAATAGGTATATATATTTTTCAGAAATAGTTTTAAGTGAAAATTGCAGCGTATTTTTAGTAAGCTAATCAATATATTACGCAGCAGTTTTACAAATCTCTTTGCTTTGATTTGTAATACCGCTATTATCTAAAGCTTTATATTCCTTCTAATGTTTCATGTTTAACAAAGTAAACACTAAAACATGCACAAAATATTTCTTACAGATCATGTCATGTTAGTACTCTATTGAAACACGCGATATGTTTTAAAATAGATATTTAACAATACAATGTGCAAAGTCACTCATATCAATATCAAGACTTCCCTAACTGCAGTAAAGTACAAGGTTAATGTGACATACACAGAAACGCTTTGCATAACAATACAATGTGTCCGGGATGTGTTTTATCCGTCACCCTTGATATATAATTACTCAATTACATTCTAGAAGATTATATTATAACCCCCAATAAAATTACAAGTTTTGCCTCCGGGGCAGGGGTAGGGGGTAATTAAGTTCATAAATGACACTGGCTTATCGAATTGTTTGCTCTGGGTTTTTTGTACAAGGATTATTAGATTTGAATATTATTTCACTGATCTTAGGAAAACGTTAAATTTAAAAATTCTGTAATATTTATAAACATTTGTTAATGGATTATCTTAACTAACTTGTTTTAAAAGTGAATTACATGATATCTATGCGATTAATTAGAAACGAAAATAAACATGCACTAAATGAAACATGTTTGCAGTTAAAATATCTATTTCGGATTATCAAACTTTAGGAAGTATTCTCAGAACCATTATATTTCTTTAAAAAATTATATTTTCGTGCCGCAAAACACCATTCATTTCATAGGTATTATCTTTCTTTTCGTCTCATCTACACATCATATAACAAAACATAAATTATACATGAACGTTTAAACTTGTGCATAGTCATTCTAAAAGAATTATAAGAGATATTTTAAAACATAAATTATGAATATTAATACAAAGCACATTTTTTTGACATGATAAGGCTCCATGTAAAATACTGCTAATCTTTATACTAAAATCTGCAATAAACTAAGTTTTTAATTAAAAAGATGAAGAAGAAAAAGAGCACTATTGCACATATTTAAAAATATCTTTAAAAAAAACGATTATCGTTTTTGATCAGATCATTTGAGAACTGATTAGCAATATGTTCATATATGTGGAGATTTTTTTAATTGAGTTATTCAAAACAAAAGCAATGTACTTGAATTTGAATCTTTTTGAAGGTTCATTAGTTAAAATGAAAAATGAAATTAAAAAAAATCTATGCTTTAGACTATAAATAGAATACATAATAAACACACACACTTTAAACTTCACATAACTTGCAATATCACCATGTGTTTATATATATTTCGATGCTGAAAAACATCTGCATTGCATATAGCCGGCTGGTATAGCGACATACATGCTGTATTTAATTGGGTACAATAATACGCTGTACATTAGGCACACAGAAAATAAATCTGAATTACATTTTATCTCATTTTCAAATCAAAATAGAAGCAAGATGCAATTATCATATTTTTTATATCTATATACCATCGTAAAGAGAATTTTATTTGCAATAAACGTATACGTTGTAATAGGTTGGCAAATAATCACAACTTAGGTTTATAAGACCTTAAAAATGACCGAAAACGTGTTTTGAGTAATTTTTATATAGAACATATAAGGACCATATATGCTGTTATAAAACTAAAAAAGGAAGCAAGAAAACGTTAACATATTTTAATTTTTATTTTATCATAATAAAGGTTGTAATTTTAACTAAATGACCAGACGTTGTAATAGGTTGGTAATTTAATATTGAAACAGTTATAACGATATAAATACATTTCTCCTATATGTTTCTATGTAAACCAAATATCACGGTTTAGCCAGGTAAGTGATAAAAACGGTCGATATCAAGGGGGGTAACTTCTCTCGATAATCCAGTGAAATGTCTGAAATAGTCCCACATGGCGATTTTTGTCGTAAGTTTTTTTTGTGAAATGTTACCCAGGTTATTTCTATATGCTTTTTAGGGTACATGTACTGGCATTAAAGTTTGTATCCCACCGACTCACAAATAATTCTAGATCAATATATATATATATATATATATATATATATATGAATTCACTGTTTCTATATGATCCAACAGGTTTATAAATTTGTCCTATATATAGCATGTGAGTAGTCACGAATCCTTAACTGGATCCAACTCATATAAAGCTATCAGTTCATGTATGTAAATTTGTCCACCCTGTCCAGATGTGTTGCATGTAATTCCATAGTATATAAGTCCTGATCGACACCAAATTTATTGGTTTGGCAGAGGCCTTGATATTGTATCTATGGTTTGTATTGTGGCTAGGCGCACTCGCCGTAGTCTGGTCTGTACATTTATGTCTTGGTATTCACAAATAATTATCTCCATATATATATCATGCATTGTGAATGAGCATCTGAAAGGATCCCAAAAATCGTAAATACCGTTGTTGTGAATTTAATTATCTCCCTTTATGAAATTAAATATATATATGAATTCACTGTATCTATATGATCCAACAGGTTTATAAATCTGTCCTTTATATAGCGTGTGAAGAGTCATGAATCCTTAACTGGATCATACTCATATAAAGCTATCACTTCATGTATGTTAATTTGTCCACCCTGTCCAGATATGTTGCATTTAATTCCATAGTATATAAGTCATGGTCGACACCAAATTTATTGGTTTGGCAGAGGCCTTGATATTGTATCTATGGTTTGCATTGTAGTAAGGCGCACTTGCCGTAGTCTGGTCTGTACATTTATGTCTTAGTTATTCACAAATAATTATCTCCATATATATATCATGCATTGTGAATGAGCATCTGAAAAGGATCCTAAAAATCGTAAATTTCGTTGTTGTGAATTTAATTATCTCCCTTTATGAAATTGAATATATTTATGTATTCACTGTATCTAAATGACGATAAAACGATAGGCGTTACTGAATGGATGAAGAAAAGATAAGTGAATTATGCGTTACTGTAAGGATGAAGAAAAGAAGAAGTGAATTTTAGAGCCACATTATCAAACTATAGTAAGCGATATTCAAACATGTGTGTAAAGGTATTTCATAATATCAATAGCTTTTATCAAAATGAGCATTATAATTAACAAAGCCATTAATAAAATATTTATTTGAATAGACGACCCTTTTTCATAATTTATGGCATTTAAGAAATACATAAAACAAAAACAACATACGAGTATAATTTATATTTATATAAACTGTAAACATAACTTGCGAATTCCTCAGTATCATATTTCGTTTGGGGTAAAGGAATGAATGTTGAACTACCGTTTATAGAACACGCCACACATAACAAAATGATCCGCTACTTCTTTTCTAACTCAGTGTACACTCGTTTTGAACAAAGCAAGGTGCGGTTGTACTAAATCATTTCCACACTGACGATTTTTAATAAATGACATAGTTATCATAGTACACGACATTCGTGTTAAACACACGTTGGAGAACGTTGCAGTTTAACCATTATACATAAATATTCATATTGTTATTGAGCAAACACTTCATACTATGTTTCTGAACCTTATTCTGTAAGAAGTTTGTTCAATATTTGTTTTTCGTCCAGTGTGCAACTTTTCAATATTGGAAGGGGTTTTGTCGCATTTTTGTCAACAAAATTTCAGTTATTTAATGCCGGGAAGAACATCTAATCGACTTTCCTGGGAACCGCTAGACGTTTAAAAAATACAAAAAAATACAAGATTGTCCGTCCGTCCGTCTGTCTGTCTGTCGCTCCCCCCCCCAGCCCCCCCCCCCCCCCCCACCCCCCCCCCCCCCCAACCACCACCACCACCAATTCTCTTTCTCTCAAAATCGAAATTAATTTTTATTTAATTCTTGTTTAAATTACATCAATAGAAGTATGAATAAACGTATTAAATATACCTAGTACTCTAAATTTTAATTTATTAATTGCCATTCGGTAACTAATCGCCATGATATATGTGTCTGTATGATCTTGCAGATGGCCAATATCCTGTCATTGGCTCCTATATTTACAGTTGAATATGCTTAAAATATCAAAATATCAATTTAGAAAGAAAAAAATATATGGAATACGTCACGTCAATATGAACATTTACAAGCAACATACCTGAATTTACCGTTTAATAAGGAATGCATATGCTGCCTACAGCAGTTCTAATAGAAGTTTGTTTCAGTTCGTATTCTCCATATCGTTTCGATATCATGCGTATTTTGTTTTTATTATAATACACTACTTTTTAACTAATCCTGTTTATTTATAAATCACTGATATTAACTAACAACACATTGTCAATACTGAGACTCTTTAAACTTTACTTCAACATAAATTATAGTCTTCTTTTATTTTGCTACCAAAACGGGTTTTCTATACAGTAATGTACACTCTCCTATTTATAAATCCATACCTTATACAAAGAACAGACTGTGTGTACCGTACCCGCTCTCTGAAGCCGCCAATTTCCCATTCATAAAAAGTTTAGATCAATAGTGGTAAGCACAATACCGCCGTCAGTAGAACGAAAACCGCTGAGCCATATATTAACCTTGCTGGGGATTTTTCTGTTAAAGGCGGTGTACTTTAACACCCACTTTGAACACACGGTACGTTAAATAGCAATATTTGAGGTTGTTTTATTTTTTTGTCGCGGGGAGAGTTGGCGGGGTTGAATGGTGGATTATGCCATTTTCAACATATTTCAGGTTATATATGGCATCTCCAGTTTTATTTGTGGAGGAAGACCTTAAAATGAATCTAAGTAGAACCACCGTCATAGACACAATATCAAGGCATCTGCCAAACCAATAAATTTGGTGTCAACCATGACTAATATACTATTTTTTTAACATGCAACAATTTTGGACTGGACAGACAATAAACATTCATTTACTTAAAGCTTTATATGTGTCATATCCAGTTGTTTTCGTGAAGGAAGACATCAGAATGAATATGAATAGAATCCTCACCCTTCCGCAAGTAACTGTAAAGTATGTTATAAATGATGTTAATGTCACTCAATGTGTATGCATGTCAGTAACTTCGTTTCTATATTTTGAAAGGGTATAACGCTTGTAAATGGTTGAAAGGCATCTAATTTCCAAAATATTAGGCCATCTGTACTGGTTCTACACAGGATAATTTGAACGTGATTAACCTAAGTTGTAAGAATTTGTTTCACAATCGATGTAAAATTGATAAGTTTACAAAACTATAGTTTATGTCAGAAACTTTACCTATTTCGCGTTCCACTAACGGGTCGACCGGTCTATATAATATATATTGTCAATTGATAATGTACTACTGTATTATACAATTTACCAAAATATTATTGTATACAATTATGTTGATTGGTATGGTGTGATAATTGTATACATATTGATATTATAGGATTACGGTGTTGATTCGTGCGGTATATATTATAATTGTATACTTATTGATATTGATAGAATACCGTGTTGATACGGCAGTATGCATAATTTGTGTACATTTATTGATTTGATAGTATTCAATGTTGATACGTGCAGTATATATGATAGTTGCATAATAATGTTGAAGCGTATGGTATGTCTGATAGGTTTATACTTTAAGTTATTGAAATGATTGCATACACTGTTGATACATGCTGTATGCATGATAAGTTGTATACTTATTGATATGATTGTAAACAATGTTGATAAGCAGTGAGATGCAGATCACAATACCGTGTTATGATGTTTTAAAGATTGCAATGTATCCAAAGATCTAATGTGAGTCCAAGCAATTAACGATATAACATTTATATAATGTATCACAAGAATGTAGTGAATTCACAGACCACAACCAAACCAAGAAATGAAAAATAGCAGATTCCTCTCCACCTAATCTGTTCATGTAGTAGTCATGTTAAACACAACATCTCGGATGTCTTTATGCAACAGCGTAATTAGTATTCTGTTATGTTTCTGGCCACATTAACTAAGCTCCGTGATACCAAAGGGTCATTATTGGCTGAATTTAACAGCTTAACTATACGTACCAGTTGTATTGCAGGTGTAGTTAGGAGTTGAAAAAGTATTCAAAGCACGATATCGGTTACTTCTTACATTATTAATATTCTTTTTTAAAAATGTGGTTGTATACACCTTATTGAAAAGGTTTCATTCAAATGTTAATAACGTGTCGACAACTTGAAGTATTGAATTTCAACCATTTGGTTTATTAATAATGTGTCACCGTCTGTTGTATAATGTATTATATTTCAGGGTCACATCCAGCATTTTGTTTTGGGTAGGCAGTAACACTAAATGTAACACTCTCGGCATACTCTAGCTCGGGAGTGAATTGATGTTCACAAAGTCTGAATATGTGTATTCGTGTGTGTGCGCGAGCGTGCGTGCGTGCGTGCGTGCGTGCGTGCGTGCGTGCGTGCGTGCGTGCGTGCGTGCGTGCGTGCGTGCGTGCGTGCGTGCGTGCGTGCGTGCGTGCGTGCGTGCGTGCGTGCGTGCGTGCGTGCGTGCGTGCGTGCGTGCGTGCGTGCGTGCGTGCGTGCGTGCGTGCGTGTATTTTCCGATCAAAGAGGGACAGAGGATTCATCGGGTCCCATATCTTTTTGTCTCCCTTATATAATGGGTATAAATGTAAAAATTGTGTTTCGATTAATATAAAACTATGATGTTCGTTTTGTATTATAGTTTGATACCAATAATAATGTGTGTACATGTATTTCCTTCTGTTTACTTCAAAGGGACATTAAAGTAACATGCTTCATGGGAGCATCATGTTAAGTTTTGATATCAATATGTTGATTAGTGGACATACATTAGCGAGAAATCCGTATGAAATCTTCATAAACATTGTCTGACTATTCTATTCATGAGATGGGCGGAGCAACAAAAGCTATTTATAACGGACAACGGTCGCAAAATATTTTAGTTAATTAAATTATAAATCGATTCATTGGGTAAAGGTACCCTCTGTACCTTAGACACCATACCCGTGATTGCTTGATAACGAGGCTAATTAACGGTTCGGACTTTATTAATTATTCTAGAAAGTAACTATAGCATCCTGGCTGCAGCTTCGATATGAAAAGAAATCACAAGAAATAACATTTGTTCTTAATAAAGGGAAAAGTTCACATTTTCGAGGATTTAAGTGTCCAAGTATATGAATGCAATCCATAAGGACATCTGATTTTTAATATGTAACTGTATTTACACTGGTGAGTTTGATGTTGAAAACAAATGTGTATACATAACTACACTATGATATACAGTTACCGTAACTCATTGATTTAACATTTATCCCCTCCGCAAAAAGGCAATAAGAAGTTCCATTATTTCTGTTCATGTTGATTTTTTTTACTTCTTTTTAAACGCATTGTACCCTCCCAATTCATAATATAATATTATATATTGCAACCAAACAAACGTTGTTATTAGAAATAATAGGTAAAATCTCACCTTTTGCCAATAAGAAGGCTTAAGTAAAAATGTTTACGTTTTGTATATCCATTAATGAAAGCTTTATTTTTGTCTTACTAGATAAACAAGAGATGAATGTTGCCGTTTTGTAAAATAATAGTCTGGCGGGATGCTGTTAGTGACACTGACTCGTCTAATGATGTAACTAACAAACGGACTGACGGATCGTCAGGAGTTACACTTAATACACCGTCATCATTTTCCGAATGGAATATAACAACACTATTTACTTATGAGTAATATGCGATGCTTCTTGTAGTTTAGTTCTTGTTGCTTTCTCATACTTCAATATTAAAATACCAACATACAATTTAGTTTATGTTGCTAGTTTTATTATGATATAGCAACACATATGCATGTAATTGGTTTATATTGCTAGTTTTAATTATACTAGCACATGTAAGAGTAGCACATATAATTCAATGTCTATGGACTGCGTGATGACAGCCAGAACCTATCACCTTTGACCTAATCTGAAGCTTCATACTATTGATATTCATGCACTATTTATTTTTGTTCAATGAAACAAAGTTATCACTTTCAGCTTTGTTGACATTTACGCATGTTTATTACTCTGATGAAGTCTCTAGTTATGTAAAACCGATTACGTAATTCCAAACTTCTAAATACGCTCGTTCCATTAAAGTGTGAAGCACATGCTCATAATTAATGGACATTAACATAACGCTGAGATCGACTTTGGTAGTTATTGTTTTTATTCAGTTCATGCCATGGCACATATGTAAATAAATAAACATCCATACAATTAAAAAGTCATATAAAACGTGAAGTTTATAATGGAGAGTATATCAATATATGAAACCAGTACATATTATACGTGTAGTACATGTCAGTGTATGAATATAATCCGTTGTGCATATAATTAGCAATGTCTTATACAAAAATGGACTCATTCATAATGACATAATTTGACTAACACAGTAACGATAAAGCATTATATAATATTAATATGTAACAATCGAAGTGTTGATTAAGAATGATGATGATTTGTTTATTTCTATATAATTATATAGCATGCAAGATGTGATGAATAGTTAACATGGTTAATATAATAATAACTTGTACCAAAACAACTGTAAGATGAGATATTGTTTAAAAAGTTTTTTCAATATACACATACAACTGTATAACGTATATAACATAAATATAGATAACAATTATCAGTTTACTGAAACATACAGAATGTTACTGTATTTCAAATAGCCGCTTAATTTCAATATGTGATTATTCTTCCAATAACCAACACATACACATACTCATATGGAAAACGTGACAATATTCAAAACTTAAACTCAGTCTGATTAACGAAGTGTAATTAAACAGTATTCTCCAATTAAATTCATACAACGTTCATTTGATGGCAAAATCAGTATGAGTGCATAATATTCGTTTATATTCGTTTATAACGTTAAATAAATCGATTAAATGTTAAATAAATCAATTAAATGTAAAATATAGACTATTTTGAAATGTTTCAAACAATACTGAGAAGTGCTGAAATTATTATTCAATTAATTCTGAATTGGAATGGAAAAGTGTAAATGTTAAACACCTTTGATAAGTTAAAAATCACTAATCTTATTCAAGGGTAATTATTACAATAGTATAAATGTAATAATACTTTAAAACTTTCACTGATTCAGTAAACAAAGTGTCTAATATTGGTACACTGATAAATTCCTTTAATTAAAACAATTATTACAATGAAATTAAAGTATTAATTTAAAAACAAGTAGCACAAAAGTTTTAAACTACGCATTTGATATGGTAAGATAAAAAATTAGCATCG
This sequence comes from Panopea generosa, assembly GCA_029582155.1. Lineage (NCBI taxonomy): Eukaryota > Metazoa > Mollusca > Bivalvia > Adapedonta > Hiatellidae > Panopea > Panopea generosa. The sequence goes on from CM055907.1 coordinate 49,994,924, forward strand.
CTTTACCACATCTCCAAATAAAATTTGGCATATAATTGATTGTAAAACTGTATTCGTTGATAGCGTGAAACATGTGACAATATTGCTTCAGCATTTGCTATGTGTTAATGTAAAACCGCTTCAGCACACTTACTTAACCAATAAGGTATGAAATTATAAAATACTTAAATTAGACTTTTTAATGGAGTTTTACGACATTTTTAATACAATTCAGATTGTGTATGGCACATTCAGTTTTATTGGTAGCAGAAGACCTCGGACTGAACCTGACTTGAACTAACGTCCTTTCGCAAGTAAATGGCAACCTTTCTCACATAAATATTTTAGAGCAAGCGGGAACTGAACCTACGTCATTAGCGGTGATAGGTAAGTGGGCTTGAGACGACGCCTTAGACCACTCGGTCACGGATGACCCGTCTAACGTAGACGTTAAACGGTTAGTAACATTTAAATCATGTCTGTTCATTTAGTGAAACACAATCATTAAGTAATGTTTGCGGAAAAATAATTTAATGAGATATATCTTATATCATGAATAAAACTCCTGTTTTCAATGCATTTGACATCGTATATATCGTACAATAATTTGTTGCAATTCAATCATTTTTAATTATTTCCATCATACATTGTATATATATTACGATATAATTTCTATACATGTACAATGCAATTAATATTTGAAAGGGGACACATATTTTAACAAAGTAAAGTTTTAATCACTTTATATTTCATATATGGTACGAAACCTCCTTAGGTGGTAAGAAATCACTCGGTACAAAAATGTAGCGGTGTGAAACAACCATTAATCTTTTTCTTACAGAACGCAACTAAGAACAAAATAGCAGTCTCGAATTTAGTGAATCTATTCATAAGAGGTTATAAGATATTCAACACCCATTCCTGGCACCATTTCGAATAGCACCGAGTGAGTTCAATAATTCAAAAATCAAAACGTAAAACGAGTTAAACGTTACCTGGTTAGATTAGCACTTTACAAGGGACATCAGTTACATGTAGTAGATCAGCACTTAACAAAGGACATCAGTTACATGTAGTAGATTAGCACTTAACAAGGGACATCAGTTACCTGGTTAGATTAGTACTTAACAAGGGACATCAGTTACATGTAGTAGACTAGCACTTAACAAGGGACATCAGTTACCTGGTTAGATTAGCAATTAACATGGACATCAGTTACATGTAGTAGATTAGCACTTAACAAGGGACATCAGTTACCTGGTTAGATTAGCACTTAACAAAGGACATCAGTTACATGTAGTAGATTAGCACTTAACAAGGGACATCAGTTACATGTAGTAGATTAGCACTTAACAAAGGACATCAGTTACATGTAGTAGATTAGCACTTAACTAGGGACATCAGTTACCTGGTTAGATTAGCACTTAACAAGGGACATCAGCTACATGTAGTAGATTAGCACTTAACAAAAGACATCAGTTACATGTAGTAGATTAGCACTTAACAAAGGACATCAGTTACATGTAGTAGATTAGCACTTAACAAGGGACATCAGTTACATGTAGTACATTAGCACTTAACAAAGGACATCAGTTACATGTAGTAGATTAGCACTTAACTAGGGACATCAGTTACCTGGTTAGATTAGCACTTAACAAGGGACATCAGTTACATGTAGTAGATTAGCACTTAACAAAGGACATCAGTTACATGTAGTAGATTAGCACTTAACAAAGGACATCAGTTACATGTAGTAGATTAGCACTTAACAAAGGACATCAGTTACATGTAGTAGATTAGCACTTAACAAGGGACATCAGTTACATGTAGTAGATTAGCACTTAACAAAGGACATCAGTTACATGTAGTAGATCAGCAATTAACAAAGGACATCAGTTACATGTAGTAGATTAGCACTTAACAAGGGACATCAGTTACCTGGTTAGATTAGCACTTAACAAGGGACATCAGTTACCTGGTTAGATAAGCACTTAACATGGACATCAGTTACATGTAGTATATTAGCACTTAACAAGGGACATCAGTTACATGTAGTAGATTAGCACTTAACAAGGGACATCAGTTACATGTAGTAGATTAGCACTTAGCAAAGGACATCAGTTACATGTAGTAGATAAGCACTTAACAAGGGACATCAGTTACATTATAAAATTAGCACTTAACAAGGGACATCAGTTACCTGGTTAGATTAGCACTTAACATGGACATCAGTTACATGTAGTAGATCAGCACTTAACAAAGGACATCAGTTACATGTAGTAAATTAGCACTTAACAAGGGACATCAGTTACCTGGTTAGATTAGCACTTAACAAAGGACATCAGTTACCTGGTTAGATTAGTACTTAACAAGGGACATCAGTTACCTGGTTAGATTAGCACTTAACAAGGGACATCAGTTACATGTAGTAGATTAGCACTTAACAAGGGACATCAGTTACCTGGTTAGATTAGCACTGAACAGGGACATCAGTTACCTGGTTAGATCAGCACTTAACAAGAGACATCAGTTACATGTAGTAGATTAGCACTTAACAAGGGACATCAGTTACCTGGTTAGATTAGCACTTAACAGGGACATCAGTTACCTGGTTAGATCAGCACTTAACAAGAGACATCAGTTACATGTAGTAGATTAGCACTTAACAAGAGACATCAGTTACCTGGTTAGATTAGCACTTAACAGGGACATCAGTTACCTGGTTAGATCAGCACTTAACAAGGGACATCAGTTACATGTAGTAGATTAGCACTTAACAAGGAACATCAGTTACCTGGTTAGATTAGCACTTAACAGGGACATCAGTTACATGTAGTAGATTAGCACTTAAGAAGGGACATCAGTTACATGTAGTAGATTAGCACTTAACAAGGGACATCAGTTACCTGGTTAGATAAGCACTTAACAAGAGACATCAGTTACATGTAGTAGATTAGCACTTAACAAAGGACATCAGTTACATGTAGTAGATTAGCACTTAACAAGGGACATCAGTTACCCGGTTAGATTAGCACTTAACAAGGGACATCAGTTACCTGGTTAGTTTAGCACTTAACAAGAGACATCAGTTACCTGGTTAGTCTAGCACTTAACAAGAGACATCAGTTACCTGGTTAGATTAGCACTTAACAAGAGACATCAGTTACCTGGTTAGTCTAGCACTTAACAAGAGACATCAGTTACTTGGTTAGATTAGCACTTAACAAGGGACATCAGTTACCTGGTTAGTCTAGCACTTAACAAGAGACATCAGTTACCTGGTTAGTCTAGCACTTAACAAGAGACATCAGTTACTTGGTTAGATTAGCACTTAACAAGGGACATCAGTTACCTGGTTAGATTAGCACTTAACAAGGGACATCAGTTACCTGGTTAGATTAGCACTTAACAAGGGGCATCAGTTACCTTGTTAGATTAGCACTTAACAAGAGACATCAGTTACCTGGTTAGATTAGCACTTAACAAGGGGCATCAGTTACCTTGTTATATTAGCACTTAACAAGAGACATCAGTTACCTGGTTATTTTAGCACTTAACAAGAGACATCAGTTACCTGGTTAGTTTAACACTTAACAAGAGACATCAGTTACCTGGTTAGATTAGCACTTAACAAGGGATATCAGTAACCTAGTTAGATAAGCACTTAACGAGGGACATCAGTTACCTGGTTAGTTTAACACTTAACAAGAAACATTAGTTAGTAGATGCATTCATATCTATATGTACACATAATACTGGGGGAATTTATCGATTTCGTTGTTTTTATAATGTTATTGCTGATGCTGCTGCTCTGTTACAAATTGAACAAGGTGTAGATGAGTTAACACATCAACACTTTCTTTTTCTACATATCTATTAACTTGTTTGTTCAGATCATTTTTTACTTCGTCGTCTGCCAAAGTTTGATTTTGATTACCAACTGTTACCATCTCTAGACCAAGACCAGCTAGACCTGGATCGTCATTTCCACTCATGCTAGGGTCGTTTTGCAAAGCTTTCATAAACTTGTGCATACCTAATAATGCATTCCAGTTAATTTGTGCTGTTGATTGACTTCCAATGCGTTCCCCAGCATTCCTACTTGTATCAGACAAATCCACAGCCGTCACAGGTTTGTTCATTTCTTTCAAAAACTTCCCCATGGCAGTCTTATTGAGATTGTAAGTCCTTGCAAACCTCTCCTGTACGTCTTTGATGTAGACCATGTAGGCCTTTCTAGATGCACGAATGGCCGGATTATTGTGCAACGTATACAAAAGAAACCACCTTGTTCGAGCTCTTACACTGGCAAGTGTTTGTCGCTTAGCCTTTTGATTGCCTACAATTTTAATAGAATTATGAAACATTTTAACAGTAAGACTGGTGGTAGACAATATATTACACACAATAAATGAGTAAGAATATCCATTAAATCTCAGTGCATAACCTTTATACATGTATATAATAAAAAAAATAGCGTTTCAGTGAGTCCTGCTGAAATATGTGTTTCAGGTGTTTTTTATAATTTATTTTGTTCTTTGTTGTTTAGTGGCCTTTTAAAAGTATTTATATTCTACTAAGATATACAACAGAGTAAAACACAACTCGTTATGAATATGGGATAAATATCATTATATGTAAATCCTGGATGTTCTACCATTACAAGAAGTCGAAGTATCATTTAAAATAATACAAAAACTAGGTGAGTGCTTTATATCAGATGTTACAGATATAATTCCAGGGGCATATATCTTAGATATCAAGATATTTATCAGTTTCAGTGGATAATAAAATGGATTTAATTAAATCTGTCAAGTTAAACACCTTTTAAAGCAAAAAAAAATACAAAATAAATAAATTAATTCAATAGTGTTGTCGGTAACAACAATCCTTTATATAGTTTACAATCACTTAATAATAGACATAAAATTTAGTCAAGTAAAACATTCGGCATAAGCAGATAATATATTCAACATATAAGTAACTATGGGCTGTGCCATATAAATTATTTACAAACAACAAAATGTTAACCTTAAAATCTATTTTAAAAAAAAAACATTTTGAGATTATACAAAAAGAATTTCCATTCACTACGTAAAGGCTCCTTAAATGGTATATAATTTAGAGTTATCTCCAAAATTATGTTCCAAAGTGTCGTTCAAAGGTTCCGTCAACGCGTCGACAGTAGACAAAGTACCATATCGTTAAAGAACTACTATTGTCTCGCTTGCATACACCTGACAGATGAAGGGCAGTGATATATATTGCAACGATTTATTTTATTCATATCATTGTGTTAAATTGTCAGTATTTCAGAAATTACCACTGAAAGTTTAAATACTAATATCAGATTTCTAGCCATTCTGTGTCATTTAAGAATAAATGAGTCGAGTTCCGTCCAGGGCGAATCGTTGACTTATTATTGCTCGAGAAATTGATACATTGTATGTATCATAAGGCCATTGAATTTTAAATAGACAACCTGGTCAATGTACGAGTTCTTTATAGTTGCACAACTGGAACCACTGAAGAATTTGAGCTCAGACATGCTGTAAGTTTACAATGGAGCTCTATGGGAAATGTAATAGTGTTGTGAGACGTAAACTAATATGCGTTCCAAAGTGGAAAAATCCAATACAGTTAACTCTTTATAACGTATCCTTTCTATTGAATTTGCTTATTATTTTCAAAAGTGTGAAATTGGAATATTTATTTGACATGCATCTGAACAAAATTAATTAAACAAATACATAAACATTTGTTTATGAGTCAATAATCATTTCTACAAACCACTGTAGACTTCGTCTTTAACACACAACACAAATCTAAGTAACATCACCTGTAACTACATTGATATATTTCAGAGTAATATAATGTAATCATTTTTTATTGAATGCTACAAATAGTATAATCTTAGTACCACCTTTTATAGCACTGGGTGGTCCAAAACGCTCCGTTATTTTCTATACATCTTATGTAAAAATGAAATCATATTTCATAAGGATTTTATAAGAAACCAAAGCCTCACCCTTGTCTTTTTCGTCCATAACAACAACTGAGTTTTTCCGTGAATTAACATAAGTGTCCTTTGATCGGTACTCTAACATCAGTACTCTAAGGAACATGAGTAGAACTGGGTGCGTGTGTGCAGCTTCCACGTGAATGAAACCAACATAGGCAGCAAAGCCTGTTTTATGGATATAAACACCTGAGTTTACTATAAACAATACATCCACTATGCGAATATTACAGGGTATAATCGATGATTTGTGTTGTGTTTATTTTTCTACCTGATTATGTAGATTGTAGAAATCCAAAACAACCAATTTAATATATAAATATAAATTTATTCTGGTTTGTGCCACACCCAATTAAAATTTCAAAAAGCGTTTAAGATAAATTGTTCGGATAGCAGTAGAATCATTTACAGCTCTGCAAACAAAAATACCCTAAATAATCGCATTGCTTTGTCATCTATCCAAATGAATTATTCAAATTCAAAATTAATTTTTTCGAAGTACACTATATATATACTGAACCAAAAAAGAAACTTTCGCTAAGTTTGAATGTGAATGCTTTGTTAGCATTTAACTAAATTTGGCTGAAATTATCAATTTTATTATTTCTGTCCAATTTGACTATTTCAGTAGATTGATAAGACATAATTATACAACAAAGGAAGATTTCAGCCAAATTTAGTTAAATGTTAACAAAATATTCACATCCAAACTTAGCGAAAGTTTCTTTTTTGGTTCAGTATATATAACTTATTTATTTTTTAAAACAATCGATTCAATGTATATATTGAATCATATTGCTAAACGAATGAAACAATATCATTATTGCTGAGACATCTATACAACAATACGAGCATAATTTCATTTAGCTAAAGTGGTTGTGTCCGTAATCTTGAAGTATATATCTTGGAGTTTTGCTTAACTCAGGACCACTGGCTGACTATTGAATACCTAACCCGATCTGGTCAGCTGTTTAAAGCAATTCCATATCGATTAAAGTTTCAGATAAACACAAAGTTGTTCTTAGTAATGGAATACTGAAATAGATCCAGAGTATATATGTCCAACGGTGATGATGCAGCATTGGAATAACGCAGTTATCAACACGGCAGCTCAAACACAATTAGTACATACAATATATACAGTTATACTAAAGACAATATTATTATAACGATGAAGTTGCAAAAGAGGTCACCACCGTGGAACATCAGCAGCACAACCGCTACAGGCACACAAACGTTAAGTTATTTTACGGGAGCCCCTGTCGTCAATCATAAGAGTAGAGATGACCTCCCACAATGCGGCAAAACGTGGAAATATTTAGACACATGTATGCTCAGATTTGCTCAGGTAAATTAACATAAACACGTATGCTAAACATCACATAGGATTATTATCATCTTAGAATTATTTTCCGGGCGGTAATGCAGTGGATTCGATTCGATACTTGACATGTTTGAAACACTCAATACCTGTTTAACCAACCACACCGACTAAAGAGCGATTCATATAATTGTTGTGCTTACTTTGCAATTTAGCTGAAACAAATAACAATCAGTAAGCCATAAGGTTTGTTTCAATATAACATATTTACCTGGGTCAAACATCTGGAACCGCCTCGGTAAAGCACTGTTGTCCAGTCGTGGAAGGAAGATAGCACCGATGATAATTGATTTGATGATTCTCAGTAAGCAAGATATGAACCCGATGAAGATGTTGTAGAAGAACATAAAGAACGAGAAACTGAATAAGATCCGTCTACAAATGAAACAACCAAGTCTGTCAGAGGTATGGAAGTGAACAGTTCTATTGCTTCGGACCTTATTATCTAATACAAAATGGAATTTTCAAATTTTCGTTTTAAACAAGTACTAAGGAACGTTGTAACAGTTATGTTTTCGAATTTATTCGATCGCTTATATAATTATGTTTTTACTTATATCTATCTGGCATTGTCTATTGATAAAAGGTCTGCTTGAAACTGTATAATCGTTTAATATAGTTATGAATATGTTCATGTTAGATTCAGCTATTGGCTCTTGATGTTCGTGTTGCTTGTATGCAATTAGAATTACCCGACTACAGTTGTCCTTCAGATGAAACAACTTGAGCAAAATAACATGTTGGCTACGCAAATAAACCAGGTTTAGGCACAATGGTGACGTATCTGCTTTTGACTATTCTAACATGTTATCATTTTTATGTTAGTATTGTACCTTATTCACAATGCGTATATGCATATTGTTTATATTTATGCTGTTTCGTTAATTTACCGGTTGAATGTTGTATCTCCTTAGTCTGTAGTACGGACCCAGCTTTCCCGATTGGGTCCATTAAATAGCAATGTTCGGTAAGACCAATTTGAGCACTTTGATTGGCCAGTTGTTTCAATTGAAAGTTTGAATGGCATCACAGTTTAGTTAAGCGCTCAATAGCTATGAAATGTCGGGCAGGCATATTCCCTGCTTTTTAATTGGTGTTGCATAGATCTGACTTTGAAGATATCAAGTTCTGGGATATACTATGCATCTCCTGCTAGGAGTGAAATTCGTTATTTGTGCAAATATTACACGACCAGTCTTATTGTCATATTCGCATTTTCTTGATATTAAAAAAGACGTTCAATAACCAATCATAATATATCCGTGAATAATGGTCATTTGCATCTTTACTTACCTATTGTTTATAGCAAGAACCTCACCTCGGTCTTGTAAGAATACAAACTTGGCTACCAACAGCTGACCAACAGTCACAAAAATCGTTACAAGCAACACCGGCCTAAAACGAACCCAAGACATTGGCTAATAACAACAAATTAGTATGATTAAAAACGTGTACCTGTTATATTCGTCAGGAATACATATATATACTTTCATGACGTAACTTTTACTAAATCACATCAAAGTGGATGTATTATATTTTAAAGTGAAATAATAATAATAATAATTATGGTATTCTAAGATATTTCAAAACGGGACAAAGAAAATAAAGCTTAAAGCAATACATGGTTCCAAGCCTTTTTAAAGCATAACTTATGATATAGGACATTGATCTCGTTAAATAGTTAATTATATACTAGCCGAGCTCTTATGTGACAATATATGCTGCACGATGTCAATTATATTAATTAACCTACAATTGCGAAATAATTAATTTATTTTAATGGAATCGGCTTTAAAATAGGCTAGTTTTGCACCAAGCCTCCGAATCTTATTCGATTATTTATTATTTTAACTCACCACGTGCTTAGGAATAGATCTATAATCCATTGATACCATCCTATCTGTATCATTATGATAATGGTGGCAGCATACCAGTGTCACAATCAGCAAGATAAGGAAATGAACAATAAGTCCTGCAATGAAATAATGGTTTCTCCATCAATAAAGATTCATGCAATGAAATATTGGTGATTTATCAACTGATATAAAGTCCTGCAATGAAATAATGATTTCTCATTCAGTAAAGATTAATTTGGTGAAATATTGGTGATTTCTCAATTAATATAAAGTCCTGTAATGAAATAATGATTTCTCCATCAATAAAGATTCATTCAGTGAAATATTGGTGATTTCTCAATTAATATTAAGTCGTGCAATAAAGTAATGATTTCTCCACCCATGCAGCTCAATCATCAAATCGTCTTCCAATGACATACTGATTTTTCCATCATTAAGGTTCATGCAGTGATATACTGATCATCAATTAAGCATCTACCATTGAATTAATGATTTTTCTACAATAAAGCTCAATCAATAAAGCGTCTTCCAAGACATACTGATTTTTCCATCTATTAAGTGTTATGCAATGATATATTGATCATCTATTACACGTTCAGCATTGAATCAATGATATTTTCATCAATAAAGCTCAACAATAAAGCGTCTTCAAAGAGAACTGTGTTTTCCATCAATGAACAGTCCCACAATTAAATACTGTCCATAAAAAAAGGGCCATTACAAAGGTATGGATGCCCTAATAATATCAATCATTGATCAAAGCACACGGACCAAATCATTTAATTCTATGCCTGATACGTTTCATTGTAAAATGTATACACAAAATGAAAACTATTTATCATATGTCGGATGAGTTTCGTGGTATATATTCTCTCCAATGTCAAGTTTCAGAACAATTGTAAAACAGTTCTCAGTATTATTTGTGACAAAACTGGAACTGGTTAAGGAAATATGTAATATTTTTATGTGCAGTTTGCAAATCGCATAACAAAAATAAATAAAAATATTAGACGTGTGTGTTTTTTGTTCTTTTAATTAATTAAACAACTATCTTTAGATTATCGATCAAACGAAATATTATTATTATGTCAAATTGTTCATCCAATCATTTTTTTTCAGTTTCGATTATTTCTAGACCTGAAAATGATGCCATCTATGATGATAAATAACTAGAACTAAAAAAATCAAATAATTTATTTTACAAAAAATAGAGTTAATTGGGTCGTTAAAGAGTAGTAATTTAACCTTTAATATATCAAATCAAACCTACCCCAGGCTATGTAGCCAACTTGGTACCCGGCATACCTCATACTGCCTACCTGTAACATATAAACAACCAAGGTAAACAACAATATATCATAAGTGAAGTTATATGCAAACAGCGTTATATTATTAGTGAAGTAAGCGTGGTTGAAAACTGTTTTCACTACGTGTAAAACGGATATAATTGAAATTGAAATGAAAGCACGTGACTCATGTAATATCTCACGACATATTGTTGCAATTTTAAGCTTGAAATCTATTTCGTCTAATTTAGACCTAACCTTTTGGCAAGTCGGGGCCAGTGGATATATACAGGTGCGATATATTGGGGAAATTAGTTAAGACAATTTTAAAATTTTGTAAAATCCTGATACATTTCCTTTGAACTTCTCGGTATGCAGAAGCAATGTCTTACCATTAACGATGCATTTGATCTGGATGATCTAGGCGGTATGTGCGTGTTATCTCCCTTGTACAGGTCGAACAGATTTGTCCTGTAATGTTTATATATGTCCATATTACAAATATCTTCATTTTCACTAATTTATTTCAGCTCTATTGCGATTTAAACTCAGAGCTTTTGTAAATAACTCACGAGCCAGATTTCTGGTGTAGAACTCACCCTTGGTGTAGTTTATAAAAGGTCGTGCCACGTCGGGAATCGAGTCATAGATCTGTCTGTATTTTCGGCATAATTCAAGACTCGTATTTCTAACAGACATTATATAAACAGACGCCATAAGCATAAGAAGTGAATAAATAATATTTTACAATTCGAAGATATATATTAAATAAGTCATGTTGGTGAATTTAGGGACGACAATAATTTAATAAATATTGTTGAAATACATTTTAAACGTGTACATAGATCGGCCGTTCGATTCATAACAAATGATTGCAGAGTCGGTCAAGTTTGCAGAATAGCAGCATGAAATATTTCATTCTGCTATTCTGTTAACTTGACCGAGCCATGATCGAGAGAGGAGGGGTATGTTTCAGCCATACGCAAAAGTCTTGATCTACCTACCTTAACAAGAAAAGGCGACGCCATCAAATGTTGCCATTTCTGTATAAGATGGTGGAAGACCACGTGCCATTTATTAATTTTGAGCACTATCTGAAATCTCAGAGTGTTAAATGATCCATAAGGGATCAACAAATTGAACAATATATATAAAAAATCTAATCACCAACAATTCCAAATATTCCGAAACAATTTATGCTAAAACAGTTCTTACAAAAGTCTTACTTGTACGACCAGTGTTAGGCTGGAACAATGTCAGTGATAGTGATATAGAAGCAGATTCCACATATTGCTTCAATGCCCCCAGTGTAATTAGAGTGATTAAACGCGCAACTTCTGTTGTATTAAAGCAAGAATGTGTATCTGTGATATTCAGATACAGATTAAAGCTGTTGCTGTAACGCAGTTTTAATGAATATATCAGATATGCATGTTTCTACTTGTGTTTCCTAAGCTAAATATACAAAGAAAGGACAAGGTTTACAACCCCATCCCATCCTCTCCAAAATGGCTCTGTGTAATTCAATAATATCAAACCCTAATTTTTGGCAACATCTTTATTCTAATTATACTTTCTCTTATGAAAGTATAAGTTACATGTTTCGCTTAATACAATATCATCGAAAAGTACATATACAGCGAAAAAAGCCATTTTAGGTAAATATATACGTTTCTTGTTTTTAAGTTGTAATCCCACCATTGAATTTTGTTCTTTATTCTATAATAAATTTGAAGGGTTGTCATTCATAGAGACCAAAAAGAAAGAAATGAAACATACATTTTACTGTTTGTCAATCTCTGCGCTATTAAAATATGATGAGAAAAGTAAGGTCATTTGTCATATAAGAGATGTTTTTCTGCTTAGTGTGTACGCTATTGACAAAGTGAAAATAGACTTTCAAAATCATGTATTCATACCCCAATTTCCAAGCATAATTTTGTTTTCTTAATTTACAATTCAAACATGACAATGCTGTCAAAATGTTCAAAATACATAAATAATGCCATTCAAATAAAATAAATAGCATTAAAATAAGGAAAATGCATGCATGAAGAAGAAGGAACGAGGATTATTAATAACCGCCATTTTGCGACCACCCCACGAAACCCTTTTTCCATAATGGTATTATGCCTATAACAGTGAAAGCACTCATGCACTCTTGCTACCAGACAATATTTACACATATTACACAGAGTGTACCAGGCAATGATCAGTACAAATAACTTTGTGAAGCAAGAATTCCTTCATCATCAAAAGTGTATTCAAATGCCAAAAATAATAGGAAAAATGGGGGGTTGGGTGATCATTTTCCTTATTTGTATCATCTGTGGAGGCATTCTATGATTAGAAAAAATGTAAAACTTACAATCAAAATAAACATATTTTAAATGAATAAATTAAAGTAAATTTGATTCAAACACAACAGATTTTGCTGTAAAATAAATATTTAAAAAATACATTTTCCACGCCCGATTTTGGAGCTTCGTGAACCTGGTCCTTCGCCTTAGTGCACACCTCATTATACATTTACTTTATCTATGAAATGAATTCTTGATCTCAGTTCAAATATTGTGCCTACCTGTAGGACGACAACATGTGCAAGATAGTTACGAGGCCGACAACGCAGGCAAGGATTAATGACGTCACAAAGCACACTGTAAACACGAAATATAATAATAAAAGTTGAATTTGTTATTCATTCAATATTGAATCTTTCTTTCAGTAATAATAGCATTAATATTATACAAACTATGTACATAGCCATTCAAATATATGAATTACAAGTGACTATCACACGATGTAATAGACAATTAACTATTCACAAAATAAGATTATGTGTAATGCTGCACATTGATTTATTAAAGTGTGTTAAGATAAACAAAATATTAAAACTCTGACAACAAAAAGCACTATTGCACAATATAAAAAATATCTTTAGGTATCGAGTATCCCCTCTGATCAGATCAGAAAAGAACTGATTTTAAGCATACACATAGCAGTTGATAAAAAGATAACATTATAGATACAAAAAATACATTATTTATAAAGGTAAAATGCACCTCTTTGTAATATATTAAAACAGGTTTTTGCACAAACACGAATCAAAGATGCGTGGGAAAATAAGAATACAGTCTTATCTACATTTGACAAATTATAATACTAACCATTTATTGCATCTGCTTTTTCATATTAAGATTTTTCTAAGATCATTATAAATTTGACATTCTTAAATTACATGACTTTCGTCTTCCACTGTGTTACAAAGGGAACATTTTCTATCTTCTAACTTACGATTATCATATCAACCGGTCTCAATTCTAATTGGGGCAATACCACAACGAACCGTAATAAAAGCAGACCTGTGCTTTAAAGGTTGAAGTGCATTAGTTTTTTTATTATATTTCCTACTTTCGAGTGTTTATTTTACGTAATTTTCTACACAGCACATATTAATTATTATCACATGTATCTCTGATAATAATTGTTTTAACCAAAAGTTCAGTACGCGCACATTCGTCAAAATGAATGCAATTAAACAATCTAAATTGTGCGGTAGAGTTATGGATATAGTGTTGCTCGATCACGCCAGAGGTTCAGGGTTCGATCCCCAGCTCGACCTGATGCCTCTAAAAGAAACAACACTAAGTACTAGTTCCACCTAGAAAGCGGAAACACTCAGAAAGATCTCAGAACATTTTTTGAATAATCCTTCTGTTAAAATATTAGACCGAGCTGGGTTCGAACCCACGACCTCAGCTATAAAAAGCAAGTACCGGTCACGAGGGTCTCATTTATATATTTAAATCACGATATTGCACATGCTTATTATATTATGAAACGTTCAAATGTAGCATGGGTGCATTTATTTCGTATATATGATGCATATCCTTATGACTTAGGTCTCTTTAAAATTAATGTGAAAAAGTTACAAATGAGTGCAAGCTTTAAATTTTATCTCGATGAAGGCAATATTTAAATATTGACTCCTGAGAATATTTGAGAGCCTTAGAAAAAAATCGTTTGTCTTAATGTAAGTCTAATACTCGCTCGGACGTGAAAAATAGCACCGCAAACAGGACACACGTTTCTAGAACCTACCTTTTCCCGCTCTTAGCAGAGAGAAGATAAAGTATGTGTTTTCTCTTTCGTAGGCCACATAGGGTTCCTCTCCTGGCTGATACTCCCAGCCAATGGTGTCTAGTGAAACTTTTAAACCACGTTCTACCATCACCAGTATTGACAGGAAAAACACCATTATCTCCAAGGTAGTCTGTAAAATAATGTTTGATTACAACTATCGCTCGCTCGCTGACCAAGTGGTATTGTTGGTCAAAGTAAATACGCTGTAGCGTTTCCTTAGACAAGCTAACGATGTCTAAGGAAAATGGCGTGGTAGCAGCCAATATCGATCGCTGATTGAATAATCAACGTGCTTGACTGAGAGCCCGCGTCAGGTCAATGCTAGAAGGTGTGAGTACATGAAGACGCAATGCAATATGTTGTAGGTGTGCAGACACGTGTGTGAATGATGTCGTATATGTTAAAGAATAGTTGGAACACAGATTTTACGGCGCCAGTCTCAATGATGATGGTCTGCAGTTAGAAGAACTGCAGTATCTGTTGGGTAAGCAGGCGTAAGTTATCATGATGTCATCAGTTTGTGAGAATACACGTATTCAGGCACTTCACCAATTGATATATCGTTTAATGATGTGACTAAAAGGGAAAGCGATGTTGTTTAAAACAGAACGGTCTGCTTTGTTAGACTCCAATACGAGAGAAATTAAAACAAGTTGTTATATGTTTTATCACTTACCTTATAAATAACAATAATCCCAATAAACATGACTGAATATATCCTTGTAGAGTAACGGAAATCTGGAAAATTATGTTTTATATATTTATATTAGACGCTTAGATATGAATTATTAAGTAGAAGTAGTATTAGTAGAAGTAGTGGTAGTAGTAGTAGTGTTAGTAGTTGTGGTAATAGTTGTAGTAGTAGTAGTGGTAGTAATAGTTGTAGTAGTAGTAATAGTAGTAGTAGTAGTAGTAGTGGTAGTAGTAGTAGTAATATAAGTAGTTGTGGTAATAGTTGTAGTAGTGGTATTAGTAGTAGTAGTAGTAGTAGTAGTAGTAGTAGTAGTAGTGGTAGTGGTAGTAATAGTAGTAGTAGTATGAGTAGTTGTGATAACAGTTGTAGCAGTAGTAGTGGTAGGAATAGTAGTAGTAGTAGTAGTATTAGTAGTAGTAGTAGTAGTAGTAGTAGTAGAAGTAGCAGCAGTAGTAGTAATAGTAGTAGTAGTAGAAGGAGGAGGAGAAGGAGGCGGAGTAGTAGTAGTAGTAGTAGTAGAAATAATAACAGCAGTAGTAGTAGTAATAATAGCAGTAAGTAGTTTTTAGTTTAAACATATTTTATTGCCAAATAAACACATATTACAATATTTATCATGCATATAAGTCAAATACAATTTAAGGCAAAAGGGTCTGGCCATCAATTGTATTTGACTTATATGCATGATAAATATTATAATATGTGTTTATTTAGCAGTAAGTAGTAGTAGTAGTAGTAGTAGTAGTAGTAGTAGTAGTAGTAGTAGTAGTAGTAGTAGTAGTGTAGTACAAGTATTAGTAGTGGAAGGAGTAGTTGTAGTAGGCGTAGTAGTAGTAGTAGTAGTAATAGCAGAACTAGCAGCAGTAGTAGTAATAAAAGTAGGAGGAGGAGAAAAGAAGAAATAACA